>BQNB010057937.1:4661-37995 GCA_026074375.1 Tanacetum coccineum
AGTTCCTCATCATCATGAAGAGAAAAATCATCGTGTGCAGACATGATTATGTGGTGGAATTATAAGGTTTTGATCGATGTTCAATCTTGTGTTAAGTCCCCTTGGTGGCTCTGATACCACTTGTAGGTCCTTATTAACAGGATCTCAATGAGCCTTAAACGACTTATAGTTCTCTGAATAAATCCAAAGAAACTATGAGAGACAATAACAGTGAATACAAATATTGACGCGGAATATCAATATCTATACCAAGATGAACACAAGAACAAAATACTAAACTTGCTATTACTATTACTATTTGATTGTGAATACTCAATCAACTCATATATGATTACAATACTATTCTACGTTCCTTTTATAAGATTAAGGAACCCTAAACGCGTTAAGAGATAATGCTTATCTCTTCCTAGAATAACGCTAAGAGATAACTATTACAACCAGACTTAACTATTTGATAAAACAGTATTAACTTTAATACTGCCAGACCTAAGTTAGTGCTGGCAGACTTAACTTGCTCTACCAGACTTAACTTCTATACTAACAGTACTAACTATTACTCTATCAGTACTAACTTGAACTAACAGACTTAACTTTAATACTAACAGTATTAAGTCCGTTTACAATATTTTCCTAACAATGATATAGGGACAAAAAGGTTTTTGTTTTCAGTTTGAACATTCAAAATCATTTGAAGAAAACGAGGGTACATTAAAAACTTTGATTTACTTTTTAAATTTGAGATCATTCCATCAAAGATAAGTTTTGAAAAGTTAAAGTCTCTTCCAGTGGAAAGACAGATTAAAGCAATGGCGATGTTGCTACCAAACTGATCCCATCCTCTACTTTTGGAGCTTAGACAGTGAAGAATGTGATGGATTAAGAATCTCCATTGGGGTGTAAAGTGACTTTTCCAAAATATAAAAGTTCTGTCATTTACATACCCAATATTTTGCAATCCTGCAAAAATCTCTTCATTTTGCAACATATGAATCCCTGATCCAACCGACTTCCAGACCTTATAAATAGAAAACTCAAAAATGAGTTTTCAGTGTGCTAAATCATATTCTCGATACCTAAACCATAAAAGTCAATTTTCAGAGGAGAAAAAGAGCAGAAGAGGTCGAGCAACGTTATCAATTCCATAGGAGACAACGTGTAATTCCATATACTTTAGTAATCGTTCAGTTTTTGGTATCATACATTTTGTTAACTTGTTTAGTTTACCCTTGGCTAAAATAATTTCTCTTGTATTTATTATGACGTTTGAAGGCTATAATAATTCGGGGTATTAGCCATTATTATGAAGATCTGAATGTTTGGTATTTGTTTTTCTCGATTTCTTGATTTATCGTTGTATGCTTGTTTATGTTTATCAATTTATACTTGTTTACGCGCTTTTGTATGCGACCTATCATTCAACTGGATCTAGTGAAGCGGACCAAGTAGATCTAGAGTCCGGGATAGCTCTCCATATAGTGATTTATACATCTAGAATTATAGTTACACAAATATTGTCCTTCATAAGGTCTTGTGTCTAGGTATGCTTCGAGTCTTAAACTAGTTAATTGGATATTTTCCAATGGTTTATTGATCGTGTTTGATACGCAGGTGACTCATATAATTCAACAAGTAACGTTTGATACCATTGGATTGTTGGACAAGTGGGATTACTTGTGTATAGCAGTGCCATTAAAGTGGTAAGTAGGTAAAGTCTCTATGAGCTAGGTTTTAACAAGATCACCATTGCTTTAATCCCTAAGATAGATTATAATCAGCAAATAAGGATGCTTTATGCGGATGCTTTAATTGTGATAGAATTAATGTGTCTAGGTCTTAGGATGATGTAACGCCTAAGTCTTAAGAATGATATGCCACCTCGAGAGAAGAAATCATTGCACTTAATAAACAAACCAACTTTCTAATCGGATTAATAATGGTTAATACAGTTTTCTTATATAAGGTTCGACCGCTCTTTTATCTTTTGTTAATTAGCTTGCGTGGGTAAAAGTGTCTTGAATTGATTGTAGTCACCAACCAAACCGTGCCAGTCTTTGAGGCTGAAAACCCGCTTTTCCTGTTAGAATTAGGGTTTAGACTGACATATGTTTAGAATAGAATAGAATTAACATAGAATAGATAACCAAGATATTAATTAAATTGATATATTTAACCTCGCTTCAAGTGTTCAACACCCTACTTACCACGAAACTACTACCGATCGGGTACACTGCCCGTTAAAGTGTTGTTTTTGGTTTAGTCGGCAAAATATAGATTTAAAACTTGAATCAATAAAATATACACCACACAACGACACATCAGTCTTGTAATCGTGAACGAGCAATAAAAACCTTGTCTTATATTACAATGAAGTAACTTTGAAGAAACGAACCTTTAATTTGTTACGAAAGTCTAAGTAACAATTAAGCCTTGGTACGAAAGCTCTTAATCTGTGTTGAGTATGAGATACGAAACCTATGAAACAGTGTTACGAAACCCACCAACTGTGTTACGAAACCTCTAAAACTGTATTACGAAACCCTCGGTTAAGAAACCGTGTTACGAAACATTCCTTACGAAACCTATGATACGTAAGCTTGAAGTACGAAACCAAAACGAAGTATTTGATATGAAATATCTTTTTTACGAAACCACAATTCTACGAAAGCTTCCACTGTTTACGAAACTAGACGGTTACCGAAAGCTCAAATTTACGAAACCTCCTTTCGTAAAACCCAAATTACCTCTACTTTCGTAAAATTCAAGAAATCCCTTACTTACGTAAACTCTTAGCTACGAAACCTAGTAAAAGTCTATCGATATGATTTTAAGCATTTTAAAGTGATAATATCAATGTTATCTTTTCCAAATTACAAAATTCTAGGTTACAAAAGTTATGTTACTGTTTACGAAAGTTTAACTAGTTTACGAAAGCTAAGAAATAACTTATGTATAACAGTTACAAAACCAAAACTACAATACAAAAGCTCAAAACCGAAACACGAAAGCTATTTTCTACCTAAAATAGTTACCAAAACCTTATTTATTGCTTACGAAAGCTATCAAACCTATATTTTTCGATTAAATTCAATCTAAAACACGTATTTTTTGTAATCTAGATATTAAATCTACAATTCGATGGTTACGAAAGCTATTATTATGTGTTTTAAGATTAAAAAAACTCATCAAATCATAAATCTAACTCATACGAAACTCACTGTTCATCCATACGAAAGCTTGAAGATCGAAATTTCACACGCTTAAGCTCAATTTGATTCATGAAAAACACACTAGATCTTTCCTGGCGATAGATATCACTTATTATATGTCATGTTTTCATAGTAGTGATCATACAAAAGATTAAGAATAAAAGAGAAGAGCTAGAGAGTATTTTTCATCATTTTCTAAATTTTTATTTCAAAAAGGGAAAATAGAAATGGGAGGGAGAAGTGAATTACAACAAATGTAAAGTCTTGTATAAATACTCCTCCTAGATGGGTATTTATACTTATTGCTTATCCTATTTTATTTTCCTAACTTTAGTCAAACCTTGGTCAACATTACTTAACTTTGACCAAGATAGACTTTATTACATTATAATTACTAATAAAACTAAAAAACTAATCAAAACTATACAAAGACCAATTCATATAATAATAAACACTTTTCTTGAACCTAACAGATCCCTTTCAAAATAAATGAAGTAAACTAGTACGTATGAAGTAAACTAGTACGTATGCATGTGAACCAAAATGATCTTCTTCTTCCTCTATAAATGTAAATGTTGGGTTTTAGTATCGTAGTTTTGATTCGAAATGATTAAGCAAAAACGAAGCACGTTACGATGATGTACGAATGATCGCGATTCTAATGATTGTAGTTATAAGACCCGCGAACGTCAAAACTCGAAAACACGAAAATTGTTAAACCCTTATTGTGTTCCCGCCAAACGATACTTCTTCTTCAACCTTAATTAAACCCTAAAACTCAAACCGCTTCTAAAATCAAACACAAACCGCCTAGCTGAATCCTCAAACCGCGTGATTTCTTCAACCTCAAATCGCCTAACAAGTTCAAACCGCCTGATTTGTTCAACCTCAAATCGCCTAACAAAAACTTTGTCAAACCGCTTGTTAGATAACCAAACCGCGTAATAAACATGTTAACAAATCGCATAACTCAGAGGGACAAACCGCTTGCCAAAGGTTAGATCAAACCGCCTTATAAACTTTGTCAAATCGCCTAAGGTTGAACAGTTTATCAAACCGCCTTGTTAGCAAACACAAATCGCCTTCAAAGGTTTATCAAACCGCCTGATAACCTGATTCAAACCGCGTACTCTTTGAAGCTAAACCGCTTGTTATGAGAGACATACCGCCTGCTATGCTAGCTCAAATCTCCTAGAAAGCAAGACCAAACCGCGTACACATTAACTTGTCAAATTGCGTGAGCTTTAAAAACTCAAACCGCCTAAATTTTAAAAACTCAAATCGCCTTAAAAGTTTGTCAAACCACTTGTACTATAGCAAATATTTTGCCTTTTCCTATAATAACCCAACATAGATCCAATACTATAGGAGATGTGTATTACTTGTCTTTTTGCTAAGTTCAAACCGCGGACACAATAAGCCACACAAAATACTCTAATAAGCTCGAAAATAAGCTGTTACAATGAGAATAAGCTATAGAAATAAATGGCTAAAAAGCCACCTTTAAGTTTTGTAATGAAAGTTTATGGCTTTTTGTGTTTAGACTTAATAACAAACTAATAACCTAGAAAATAAGCTCGTGACTTGTTTATGAAAAATAAGCTTGAATAAGCTAAAAAACCACGAATAAGCCACTTATAAGATGTAAGATGAAACTAGTTATAGTTTTAGGAGACAAAGTTTAGAGGTTTTTAAGAAAAATAAGCAAAAACCTAGAAAACTAGAAAATAAGTCGTGACTAATAATCTATAAAATAACATATAATAAGCTGTTTAAAGAACTTATAAGCCACGAACTAGTAATGACAGTAAGCTAATTTTTTTGGTTTTAGAAGAAAATACAAGGCTTTGAAAAAGAATAAGCTAAAAAACCTAAAAAAACCTAAAAAAAGAAAGTGGCGAACATAAGTTAAATATAGCTAGTTTTAGGTTTTAAAGTAAAATATTCAAGCTTTTGACAAATAAGCACAAAATGAAATAGATGTTAAACCCCAATAAGCTCATAAACAAAAACCACAAATCATCACTAAACCCACCTGAGGCGAGTGATACCACATGTAGGAACCCATTATCATTTCACTTCCATGTTATGAATTGTATGAAATAAGAATTAAAGAGAGGAGATAGATAGAAAAAGAGAGTTAAAGAGAAAGGGAGAGGAAGAAAAAAGAGAATTGGATTATTCTTGTAAGAAAGGAGGAGGATACAATGAACAACCAACCCCTCTCCATGTGTGGAGAGGGGGTATTTATAGTCCTAGGACTTTTCTAGACGCCTAGGGTTCTTAAGTCGGGCCGGGCTTGGGGTTTGGTTGGGCTTAAGCCCACAACGTGTATAATATTATATTACTAAATGAGCCCATTTACCCTTCTAGCATATTACAACAAATATTAATTAATTACCGAGACTACTTTTTAGAATGACCAAAACTTCTATAGTTGACTCAATATTTGAGGCTAACACATATTTCCTACTGCTTCCCACAACATAGTCATTGAACCTAGCTGGTAACTTAACATTTCTACCAGACTTTCTTACATTAGGCTGCACATAACTTGTGTTCTCAGGCAAAATTTGAACATTTAAACCAGAAGAAGAAGGAACAGTGCCCTCAGAAGAAGTATTTTCACCCATGAAGTTACAAAGCTATCCTTACTTCCATCAAAAGTTTGTGTACTTCTGGTGCAAGGATAATCATTGCCCTTATCATTGGGTGTAAAATTAACTCTTCCATCATCATTGGAACTTAAAGAAGTTTGATTATCAAAATGTTTCTCATTAAAGAAATTTAAGTTATTGATATTAGTATCACAGTTCTCTTCAACAGATTGAAGAGAAGAATTCATCTTAAAAGGAAAAATAGTCTCATAAATTTTTATATCTCTTGAGTAAAAAACAAGTTTTGACTCAAGACTATAAACTTTGTAAGCCTTTTTTGTAGTAGAAAACCCAATAAGAACACATTTTTCAGACCTAGCAGAAAACTTATTAGAATTATTTAAGACAGATGAGAAACACAGACATCTAAAACTTCTCAAATAAGAGAGTTTTGGTTTAAGACCATACACAAGCTCAAAAGGAGATTTTCCATTAAGAATAGAAGAAGGAAACCTGTTAATAAGATATGTAGCAGTTAGAATACATTCGGTCCACATCTTTTAAGAAATACCACTTTGAAATAACAAACTTCTAGCCACATCTAACAGATGTATGTGCTTTCTCTCAGCAATACCATTTTGCTGAAGAGAATAAGCACATGAAGTTTGATGAATAATACCAAGGCTGTTATATAAATCATTCATTTTTTTATTCACAAATTCAGTTCCATTATCAGATCTTACATTTTAATACTACACTTAAACTGATTATGAATGAGACTAATAAAGTTAACAAACAAACTATAAACTTCCTCTTTAGTTTTAATTAGATAAATCCAAACAAACTTGGTATAGTATCAACAATGGTCATAAAATATCTAAAGCCATCTTTATTAATGACTTTGTAAGGACCCAAAAAATCAACATGAACTAATTCACCAATAGAAGTGGTTTTTGATCACTTAAAGGAAAAGGTTCTCTAGTCTGTTTATCCTTGTGACAGATGTCACAAGGAGAAATATGAGAATCCTTGGTGAAATTTAGATCAGATTGTAACACATCAACAGCCTGATTAGAGGGATGACTAAGCCTGTTATGCCACAGAGATTTAGACACATAACATGTAGCAGTCTAATTACTTATAGTTTGACTATTAGAAGATATGGGAGAAGGAGAATTAATTTTACACCCAATGATGAGGGCAATGATTATCCTTGCATCAAAAGTACATAAACTTCTGATGGAAGTAAGGATAAATTTGCAACTTCTATGGGTGAAAACACATCTTCTGAGGGTACTGTTCCTTTTTCTTCTGGTTTAAATGCTCAATAATGCCAAACATATTAATAGTAGAAATAGTCATGTGTTGATTAGCTCCAAAATCAATAATCTAACCCATAGTGATTTCACACATCACATAATTACTATTAAAGAATATTTTAAAGTTTATATTGAAAACCACGTTACCGTTAAAGAAACTAGCCCTACCTGCCATATTGGCCTGCATATTCCTAGAAGTCATTTCATTGATGAGATTCATCAATTTCATTATTTACTCATTAGTGAAAGATAATGAAGTACCCTTCTCATTAGAGGTAGAAGTAGAATTATCATTAAAGGTCTTAGAACCATTTTGCTTAGGACCATGGTTCTTATTATAACTAGGAGGATAACCAATCAAATCAAAGCATCTATCAATAGTATTCCTAACCTTCCCACAGTTTGTACAAAGCAAGTTTAGATTATGACCTCTGTTATTACCAGTATTGCCAGAATTACCATATTTCTTATTATCAGCCTTTTTATTCCAGTTATTAGTCCAATTATTAGATTTAGCCACAAAATCAAAAACCTAAGGTTCAGAAACAGAACCAGAGCAGGAAGAGGCAATGCCTTTATGAGAATCCTCTCTAGAAACAATAGCAAAGGCATCCTTAACCCTACGCTTTGAGCTGGAAACCCTGTCAAGGAGATTCTTTGAATCTACCTGATCACAGGTACAGTATTTATACTGTAAAACGGTCCTACGGAACCGGAGGTTAATCTAACCAAATCCGGACGAATGACAAAGCCATATTCGTCCACCCGCTTTATTGCTAACTGTTTTATTTCAGGATACATAAAGATGGAGATGGTGATGCCTCATTCCAGCTGAAGTCGGATTCATTACCACATGCTCATGCTCAAACTACAAAGACATTCTATAAGCATCAAGATTTAAGAATCATGAAAGCTCAAGAATTAAAGACAAAGACTTCCGCACAAACTCTGATATACAAGATCTTCCTTTAAAGATATCAAGTCTATCAAGGGAGATTGTTAGCAAGCTTTCAAGATGATGCAAAGTATGAGCATGTTGGTCAAGACACAAGATCGTAAGGTGGCAAAGACGATCAAGACGGAAGGATAAAGATTTAAAGATCTCGGACGAAAAAGACAAAGTCAAAAGACAATGACAAAGGCTAAAGATCAAAGATCACAAAGCATGAAGGAACAAGCCTACAACGTAGACAGAGACAAAGATCACAAGAGCTCAACGACAAAAGCAATCTCATTGATCTCACGAAGGAGTGTCACAATGAACTTACTTCGGGGGAGATTGTTATCCACAAAATATTGAGTCGAACAAAGAAGTTCGTCATTAATTATATTAGGTCTCGGTCATTAATTAATTATATGTTGTAATAGTGTGTAATCTAATCCGTCACGTGTATCGGGCGAAAGCCCAAGTAATCCTAAGCCCAGCCCGTAGAAACCTCAAGGCATGAAAGCCTCTTGGTTTTAACTATAAATACCCCTCTCCAAGGATGTAGAGGGTGTTGATTCATTTGTAAGATTTCATTTGTTTAATCAACCATTCTCATTTTTCTCTCTTTATTTCTCTCTCTAACTTCTTTCTAAAATTCTTTCTTTTCTCTTATCTATTTTTCTTGTATCAATGGTGAAGTAAAGGTGATTATTGGGTTACCGACATGTATAGATGAAACCAGAACATGAAAGCCCCAAAATCAAAAATAGGGTTTCAAGAACCTTAAAATCAATTTTCTTCAATTAACTCACAAATCCACAAAATCAACACCCAATAGATTAATACTACTAAGATCTACTTCCAATCGATCAATACTACCAAGATCTACCTCCAATCGATCACCATAACCTAAGAACCCGAAAACCCCTAAAATCGATCAAACCTTAATTTCTTAAAACCACCAAATCGAAAGCATGAGCTCTGATACCATGTAAAAACTATATGAAAGTATTAGTAAACCCAACCAACCTCCCCTTGGTTTACTATAAATTGAGAAGAGTTTTACAATACTGAAAGAGAAACAGATAATCACAATGAGTGATTATCAATACAATGATAGAAATAAGACTAATAGATCAAAACAGTTGATCAACAAAGAAACAAAGATTATAGAACTTTGAGGGAGAGAGAGGTTGAAGACGATATCAGAGTTTTTTCCAAACCCTAGCTACAGCACCTCCTTTTATAGGCCAATAGGGAATTGCAACTTGACACATTAGATCCCTACACAAACAAACACTAGACAAACACAACTAAAACATGAAGGTTAGAGAAATAAAAAAATTATGGAATGACAGAATCAGTCCCTAAACCTTTGTAACATGAAAAACTTGTTAATTTAACATACGTAATATCCTCGGTTATATGTATGACCATTCATCATAAACGGGCACTCGAGAGCGACATTGTAAAAAACATCGTCAAAAAAATTCGAACGATATAGAACATTAAGATCATTATTGGCACCTGATAACCCAAAAAATGCACGCCAAATCTACAAATCTTGTGAAACCGCTTCAAGCATTAGTGTCGGATATTTGTGAACCCCCATTTGAATTGGGCTTTGTAAGCATTCAAACAATTCTTCCATTCTAATGCATACAATCTATACTACCAAGCATACCCGAGAACCCATGATAGTTTTCTTGTTTTTCATATATCTTCGCAATATCATTGGGGGAGGTTTTTCTTAAATACTTCTCCGAGTATAAATCCCAAATATATTTCGCAAAGTTATCTAAACCATCATGACTATAACATTCACCTATTTGTAAATACTCATCTAAAACATCGGGTGCATATCCGTACGCCAATTGCCGTATAGCGGACGTGCATTTTACAATAGGATGATACTCATTCCACCAATGACATTTGGCCGATGTTTAAAAAATGTAAAATGGTCAGGAATAGGCTCAATGTTATAGTTAACAATACCTTTGACTATTTTTAAGAATAGTTTTCAGCTCAGTCGAAAGCGGCGCCTGAAATTTACTTCGGGGTATCTTGGATTGTCATCGAACTAGTCATCCAAGAGTCGTTGTAATGCGCCTTTATAGTCACGGGGTATGTGTGTCCGAGTATGTGAACTACTTCCTTCGTCTTCTTTGTTAACAATTGATAAATATTGTTCGTTCAATTCCTATAAACTATACAATTGTTAAGCCCTCATTTCTTCGCTAAATGGATTCATGGAAGCGGATATTGTATGAAATATGAAAGAGATATGTGAAATGTATGTGAAACTGAGTTGTATTTTGGTTGATTATATGTAATGTGTTTGATAAAAGTAGGTATTTATTAGTAAAAAATGAGGTTTTTTAAAAAGTTTATGTTATATCACGCTCCTCTTATATTCGAATTTTGAAAAAAAAAGAAAAAAAACGAAAAATGCATGAGATTGTACTAGCGAGGGTACAAATGGCGCTATCGCCGATACCTTATGGCGGCGCCATTGGTACACAAATTGCCCAATAACGAGCCAACCACGCCCATTAGTGAGCTCTCTTATTATAAACCATAGCTCTTTATAAACTACCAATTTACTTAGTAAACTTTCTCATATTCATAACTCCCCACGTAAAATAAAGGGTAAAGGCTATATAATACTGACTGGTGAGATTTACACTGTATATATATAATATATATAATAAAATATAAAATATATATATAAGTCTAAAAATCAACAAGATCAATGATACCGAGAAGTATCAATTGTATGTTACCGTGAGTATATTATGTGGCATACATTAGTATCATTTAGCTAACGTCGTTGTGAGGAGGTTTTCAGAAAATTAGTCCTCTGATGGTTTTAATATATATTTTTTATCGAAAGTTGTCTTCTTTCGTATCCATTTTTTTTTTGAATTTTTTTTTCGAAACTTCTTTTTATTTCAAATTTTTTATGTTTAGAATTTTTTTCAAAAGATTATTACAACATTTTTATAAAAAATTTCGCGAATTTTTATTGTTATACACATAAATTTTTGAAAAAATAGAAGCTTTGCTAAAAAAAAATTTCAATGTTTTTTTCGAAAAAAGTGTGTTTGAAGCGAAAAATAATTTCAAGAAAAAAAATAATATTATATATCGTAGATATATAGGAGAGTTTGTCAATAGTAGGTCGGGTTGACCCTGACCCGAACCCGATAAGATTTTTGAGTCAGGATCTAAATCGGAGTGTAAAAATCTTTTGTCGGGTTGTTTTGACTACGATCACGATAAACCGATAGTTGTTGTAGGGTCGGTTCGGGTTTATTTAATAATTTTTATGGGTTATAGCGGGTCACCGTAAGACCCAAAAATCAATATTTATAGTTTTTTTCTCCTAGTGTTTTTAAAAGTCCAATACGTGTACGTAAACTGAATGTGGCGAAGAAGCTTGAATCTACTACTCATTATAGTGTTGATTTTGGGAAATGGACAGTAGCAATTGTAAAAGATTTAAGTTTACTCTTGAATCGTTTTGTCATGCATTATTAGAGTTTAGACATTTTGGCCGTATTGTGTACAAGTTCACAAGTATCCATTAATGCGTATTAAGGAACTCACTGAAATTGATATCAAGTTAATTGACGAAAATTGATAAATGTTAGATTCTTTCAAACGCATTAGAGAATAGGTTGGGAAACATGTTAAGATGGCTTATTGCATGGTGAGAAAGACAAGTTATTGATTAAAAACATGTATAGCTTATTTTTTTATTTTGGTTTGTAATCACTCTAGCCTTGTAGTGGAAGTGTCGGCATATCACCCGTGATAACGACTCACACGACCCCCGAAATAACCCGACCCGAATACACCCAGAGCCGATAACCCGGATACCTTTTATAGGGTAGTGTTGCGGTGAGTTTTTTAAAAATTCAAAATCCGACCCGATAAGACCCTGATAACCCTTTATTTTTATTTATATATATATATTATATATATATATATATATATATTTTTTATTATATAATATATATGTGTGTGTGTGTGTGTGTGTGTGTGTGTGTGTGTGTGTGTGTGTGTGTGTGTGTGTGTGTGTGTGTGTGTGTGTGAAAATCATAGGGACGATTTTTGCAACTTCCTCAAATATTTTTATGAATTTTGTTTAAAAAATAAATGTAAACTTAATAACAAATTCAAAGAGGAAGAAAATAAGGACTAATGATGCAAGCGATCGTTAGCTAAATGGACTAACGTTGCTGGACCGCGGTCCGGTCCACGGTCCGGGGTTTTGGACCAATTCGGTCTTCGGTCCGGTCGGTCCGGTCCGACCAAAAACCCGAGATTAAGCCTTATAGGATCGGACCGGACCGAGGACCTACCCGGACCGGACCGACCCTGACCGGACCGTACCATTTCGGTCCGGCTTTTTAGACCATTTCAGTCTCGGTCCGATCCGGTCCTAGCCGGTCCGGTCCGGTTTTGGACCGTTGCTCACCCCTAGATGGGATCAATAAACTATGCCAAGTCTATGAACCTCAAAGTTTTTCTAGTTAATAAACTAAACTCTTTAATGGAATATTGTTTCCTTTGTTTAAAGATGACAATTATAATTTGGTTATTGAACTTCAAAACTCATCGGTACGAAACTCATTTTACTTTTGAATTCAAAAGTACCTGATATTTTTATATTGGATATTTGTATTCGCGAAAATGATTTTTGTAACTATTTATTTTGAAAGGTTTTCCCCATAAATGTATCACTCGTAAAAAACGATTCAATACAATGGATGTGGGTAATCCTACATCTCAGCCCCCGTTACATAGACAAACTACTTCAATAAGGAAGATACAATTATGACTAGATTATGAATGACTCAATATAACATCAAAAATAATCAATTTCTTTTTTCGACCACGAACCTTGATATCCCAATCATCACATATAGTCTGCATGTTGTCAGAAATATGCCGACTTTCATACACATTATCATCATATGGGTCGTAGTCATTATCACTGTTGTTACCCTCAATTGTTCCAACAAGCTGTTGGTACCATATCCAACCCCCATCGGTTTTGATGCTAGATAACTTGCAGTTTCATTATCAACTTGTTCAACTTCATCATCGCTACCCGTATTACCCGGATAATCAACCTTTACAAGTGGTTTCTCATTATCATCCACAAGTACAAGTTTACACTCTAGTATTTATTTTTCAAGGACATTAATCCTTTATGCTAAAGGAGTCGTACTTTGTCTCTCCTCTTGTGTACCAGAAGTAGTAGTCTTATTACCCACTCTTACCTCCTCAATAACCAGATTTTCATCATTTAAAGCCTCAAACGAGTTACTAAGAGAAAAAAGATTGATACCATCCGAAAATCCATTACCTTTATTGCTTGGTGATTTAGTGTAATCTTTATTGTTACCTGATGTCGAAATCTTATTCGTATCAACAAAAGGAGTCGTCTTTGAAGAGTTTCTCGTCCCTTCAGCCGATTGCTTTGCTTTAGGACGATAAAAAGTTTTTTGCTTCACCGAAATCGGTTTGAAGTTTTTGTTACCTCCATTGTTAACACATGATTTCTTTATTTTCACTTCAATAAAACCTTCATCATCAGCCCTGAAAGTTTAAGCCTTGCATTTATCCATCCTTTTCACCATTCGTTTAGGAGCTTTTGGACAATCATCAAGTGAGTGACCAAATATCAAGCACGTACTACAATGAGGAGGTTCACACTCGTATTCAACACAAATGGTTTCTTTCGTATATCCAGTTCCTTCGAGGTTTGGAACAGCCATTACCAGATTTTTAATAAAATCATTATAATTATTATTTTCAATCAAAATTCTTGCATAGCTGCTCCGTCACATGATTCCAAATACATGGAATTCGTATAAGAGTCTAACATCATAGGGGTACCTATTATCGTGGCTATCAAGCTTAATCCATCCAATGTGTATGCAACCAATGTGACATCATGAAATTTCACCCAAATAGGAATAGGTGGCAATTCTTTTTTAAGAAGGCTCACAGAGGGCGACCATTTCTTAAGAAAAATAGGGATTTCACGAATCATCTATGGACCATCTCGAAGCATCGAATCAACACCATCGATAGATGAGAACTTAAAAAAGAGAAAACCTTTCGCCATGGTTACTTTCTTTAATCCATACTTTCCTAATTTTTACGCACAAAGCATCCCAAAACAGAAAATGCAAGCCTTTTACCGATAAAGTAACCGTAAAGCGAATTCTTCATTCCATCATTTACCTCATGAACCGAAGTCAAAGGTAACCAAACGTCACAGTTAGCATCATTTGACACATTAGTTTCGAGTTTTCGAAGATTCACTAGTACAAAAAGTGGATTTGGTCACACATGGGCAAAATGGAACGGCCACACATTTACATATTTATGTGACCAAAGGTACCAAAAAAGACACCATTTACTAATTAGTCACACATGAACATTTTTATCGTGTGACCATTAGAACTGTATTGCCACACATTCGAACATCATGTGGCTAAAAGTAACTGGTAATATTGTTTGGTCACATATGAATTTCGAACGTGTGACCAATACATGTAAGCTTGAAGCATTGGTCACGATATACATATAAATAGTGACAAATATTTGTCACACACTTGAACAATGTGACTAAATGCCACATATGGTCACACTAAACGTTTTGTCACACATTATTTTAGTGTAGCCAAATTCCGTTACATATGGTCACGTAACTTAATATGTGTGTCTAAAGTTTAGTTTGTGTTAGCTTGCCAAAAGCTAATGTGTTTAGTCACATTTACTTCTAACACTGTGACCAAATGGCATATATGGTCACACTAAACATTTTGTCACACAATCATAATATTCATGTGGCCATTTGATGACCATTATCACACTAAAATACTTATTGCTTCATTAAACACCATATGGTCACACTATTAACACTTTTGGGCTCTTTATCTTAAGTTGTAGTGACAAATACCCAAAACAAACTGAAGAAGATTTGTGTGCTAAATATTACAAAATCACACAAAACAACAAATTTCTATGGCCATTGGATGATCAATAGTCACACAAAATACACATTTCTTCAATTTAAACACCATATGGTCACACTTATTAACACTTTTGGCTACTTTATTGCTTAATTATATTGACTAAATACCAAAACAACATCGTGTGGGACTAAATATTACAAAAGGCCACACTAACATAAAATTCATGTGGCCATTGGATGATCAATAGTCACACAAAATACACATTTCTTCAATTAAACACCATATGGTCACACTTATTAACACTTTGGCCACATTTATCCTTAATTTATGGACTATACACCCAAAAAAACTGTTTTGTGTGAACTAAATATTATAAATGGCAGAACAAACAATAAAATTCATGTGGCCGATTGGATAAACATTAGTTCACACAAAATACACTTTTTCTCACTTAAACAGCATATGGTCACACTTAGGAACACTTTTTGGTCACTTTTATGCTTAGGTTTATGTGACAAAATACCTAGAAACTAAACATGCTTTATGTGGCTATATATTACAAAAGGTCACACAACTTCAATTCATGTGAGGGCATTGGATATCAATAGTCACACAAAATACACATTTCTTCAATTTAAATAGCATATGGTCACACTTATTAACACTTTTGGTCACTTTATGCTTAGTTGTATGTGACTAAATACCCAAAACAAACATGCTTTGTGTGGCTAAATATTACAAAAGGTCGCGCGCGCGAAACAGCAACTTCATGTGGCCATTTGATGATCAATAGTCACACAAAATACACATTTCGTCACGTTAAACACTATATGGTCACACTTATTAACACTTTTGGTCACTTTATGCTTAGTTGTATGTGACTAAATACAAAAAAAACCAATATATTCATAACAAGAAAATAAAAAAGGATGTTACACCCCAGCAAGAATCGAACCCGCGACCTCCCTTACAGAAGTCAAGCAGGTTACCATCTTGCCAGAGCAACCTATTCGTTAATGTAATGCATTTCCGTTTTAATATAGAAGTTTAAGCTTCATTGTTTTTGGCTAGTAGCTTAAAAAATGTTTATAAAAAAGGATGTTACACTCCAGCAAGAATCGAACCGGCGACCTCCCTTACGGAAGTCAAGCGGTTTACCATCTTGCTAGAGTAACCTATTCATTAATGTTATGCATTCCTGTTTAATATAGAAGTTTAAGCTTCATTGTTTTTTTCTAGTAGCTTAAAGAGTGCTTATAGAAACTGCTTATTAAACCGTGGCTTTTTCTCCCTCTGCTTATGCAATGTGCAAGCTTCAATAACATACAAGCCAGACAATAACATCACAAACCAAACAGACCAATACATCAAATTTCATAAGGTTTTAAAAAGTACATGATTTTCACCATTACATAAGTCACCATAAAGTTTGATTGCTAAACAAAACACAAACAAAAGCTAACATCTAAAACATGTTATAACATGATCAGCTTCCACATGACACCTTTCTTTTCCCCTTTGCCTTATCTGCACAAGTTTTTGATTTCCTGGCTCCCATTTTCTTTTCAATTTCATCCCATGTAGGAACCTTGCTAGCCCACACACATTTGTGACTGGTACAAGGCTATACATGTTTGGATTGTGTTTCTTGCAAACTGGTACATATTTACCTTTAGACATTGCAGAGTTAGAGTCATCAATGCAATCCTTGTCTGTGTTTCCCCGTTGTCTGGGTTTCCATTTTTTGTGCTTTCATTGTCTGTGCTTGGAAAGTAGTTCCATTCTAGATATTCCTCAATTGTGTCACATCTATAAACATCTAGAAATCCTTGTGTTGATGGCCCATAAAATACTGGAGCACTTGCTTTTTTGCTGCCCATCTCCTGTCATCTGAGCTGTCTGAGCTAATGTCAATTATTTCTGCAAAAGAAAATTAAGTATAAGCAGATAATATCCTAACCAAAACACACATTTGTCAATCAAAATAAGCAGATAACACAATATAGAAGATAACTGCATATTTTCAATTAACCAAATACAAACCATTCTAACATAATAAATTCAGTTACAGGCATATTGTTTTATAGTAGATTAACATCTACTACCATTACATAAGGACCAAAAAACATAACATCATAAAGTAGATTAACATCACTATCCACTTCTAAGCTTCCTCTTCCCTATCTTCTCTTCAGCAAAAGTCAGCAAAAGTCATTGTATCTTCACTCCAAAGGTCTTGCCTTTAATAGCATCCCTGGTTTTAGCATTTGCAAGCCCAAGTACACAATTTGTTATTGGTATAGGGCTTTTGACAATGAGTGTTTTTTGATGCTTGTAGCTTCTCCTTAACCCACATGCTTCTACGTTAGCCTTAAAGAGGCCTCAGATGCTTGTGCATTGCCAACATACATGCTTAATGACTTTTCAATTTCGTTCTAAGAAGGTTTGTTATATACTCTCACTACATCCTGATTTTGAACCCCAAAACCTGCCATTGTCCCTGGTACGCATCGAACAAATAGTGGTACCACCTGCTATTTGAGCAAACTCTTAGGTGTTCTGGAAGTCATAACCTATCTCCTCGGAATTGCTATGTTTGAAAGTCTATATAGTCTGAGTTGTTGTTGTCTGAGCTACTATCTAAATTCACAACAATGTGTTCTGCAAGTTAACAATAAAGTCTGAGCTATGCATACTTAAGGAAGTCTTTTCAATTTAAAGCTCTGACTAATGTTGACAGCAAAATGTGTGTGGGATGGCCTAAGGGAATGGGCTGCTTCCTATCCTAATATTCTTAGCAGATCAAAATCAGTTAATTTGGTTTTCACAAGGAATCCCAACACTCCTTCATAATGTGGCTAATGCATATGGGTCTAATTTTTTAATCCAAACACCCCTAAACTGCTATATATGTGTTTAAGAATATAAGGGGATTCGAAAAAGGTTATCATTCTAAGAAACTTGAGCAGATAAGCAACACACAACAACATATATAAGCAGTTAAGCTTGAAAAAAAACATATAATGGACACACATTAGCAGATAAGCTAAAAAATAAGCAAAAAAGGAAATAAGAAAAAAAAGAAGATAATAAAGTTACCGTTCTGATTTGCCATGTTTGAAATTAAGGTTTATGAAAAAGTGTTAGGGATTACTGTAGCTGAACGATTTTGGTAGGTGAAATGAATTAATGTGTGTTATGAATGGGTGGAAGAGTTTAAGGGGGTAGAGGGATAGTTAGGCAGTGGTGGGTGGAATGAATTAATGTGTGTTATCATTAATTAATGTATTAGTTCAGTTCTTAGCTTAGCCGTTTTAACTTACCTAGCAGTATTAGTTATCCTAGGCCAGTATGAACTAGTTTAACATTCGAAAACTTCATACTGTCCATTCAGATTATCCAGCAAAACTTTCATACAATACTTATCATAACCTTAATTCAAAGACAGAAATTAAACATTATTAAGACTAAACAACACCTGAACTTTAATAAACATCATAACTTTCATTAATTAGGATTATCCAGCAAAACTTCCATACATCCTTCATACTTATCATAACCTTAATTCACAGACACAAACTGAACATTATTAACACTAAACAACCATTACAGCTGACATGCCTGGCAGCACTAACTATTGCCTGGCAGTACTAAATGAGTTCAGCAGTACACACATATAAACCAAACAGGATGTAAAAAATTAATAGATAAAATGAAATCATTCAAAAAAAAAAGAATTGCCTGACAACTTGAGCATGACATGGTTCACTTGGATTTCATAGCACAACACCTCCATTAGTCCTTTTTGATAGTAGTCACTCATATCATTAGCCAAGTCCACGTCGATCTACAAAGGAAATACGTTATCCATTGCGATGTGAATGACGATACTAATGCCTATCGACTCGTCATACGTATCTTTGTAATTCTTGGGAGGTGTCTTAAAGACAATAGACAATTTTTTATCTACCGGGTCTTTCACATAAAACACTTGTAGTGCTTGTGAGGCTAATACGAACGGATCAACCTTGTGGCCTAAATTATTCAGGTCGACCAATGTATACCCAAGTTTATCGCGTTTCACACCACCAGATTTGTGATTAACCCAATCACATTTGAAAAGAGGAATTTGCCTAAAACGGTAATCTAGTACCCATATCTCTTGTAAAACACCATAATAGTATGCTTGTTCTTGGTGGTTGCAACTTCTTTAGATATGTGCAGATCGATTGCCTCAACACTAACCCCACTGTTTAAAGGAACGAGAGTCTCGCAACAATTCCCAAAATACGAAATATCCAAAAGAAATAATCAATAACAACATGACGAGGTAAAGGACGGGATAAAATTATGCTGGGCCTCGCTTGGGTTTGACTTTGACTCGGCAAGAATCAACCGACTTCGCGGGTCCAACCCTATTACGCGCATCCGACAACCGATCAACTATCCTATCTCCTTCGGTTCCACAAGAGGCTCCTTATAACGCTTAATGTCGGTACCCTATAATATCATTTCACTTCCATACAAATAGGTATGAATCAATGATAAGAAACCATAAGAAAAGAGATAGAAGAATGAAAGAAATAAAGAAAGAAGAAGATGGTTGATTACCTTGCACACAAAAATACAAATGAGACCAACACCCTCTCCATGGGATGGAGAGGGGTATTTATAGTTTCTTACTAACCTAGGGTGACACCTAGGTGTAGTGTTGTTGGGCCGGCTCGGGTTTTGGGCTTTAGCCCGCAACGTATACAATATTAGATTAAATCACGAGCCCGACTCCCTTTCTAGCCAATTACAACGACTAATAAATAAAGACCGAGTTTCCTTGTTCGACTTAATATTTTGAGGCTAACAATCTCCCCCGAAGCGAGGTCTTTGAATCTTACTTCCTTGGACTTATTGAGATTGCTTTGTCGTTTAGTTCTTGAGTCTTTGTTTTGGTCTTTATCTTGTTGTAGGCTTGTTCCTTCATGCTTTGTGATATTTGATCTTGAGCCTTTGTCATTGTCTTTCGACTTTGTCTTTTGTTCCAAGATCTTTAAATCTTTATCCTTGTTTGTCTTTAACGTCTTTGCCACCTTGCGATCTTGTGTCTTGACCAACATGCTCATACTTTGCATCATCTTGAAAGCTTTCTAATAATCTCCCCCGAAGCTTGATTTCTGAGGAGTTATCGTTAATATCAGAGTTTGCGGAAGTCTTTGTCTTTAATTCTTGAGCTTTCATGATTCTTGAATCTTGATGCTTATAGAATGTCTTTGTAGAGTGAGCATGAGCATGTGGTAATGAATCCGACTTCAGCTGGAATGAGGCATCACCATCTCCATCTTTATGTATCCTGAAATAAAACAGTTAGCAATAAAGCGGGTGGACGAATATGGCTTTGTCATTCGTCCGGATTTGGTTAGATTAACCTCCGGTTCCGTAGGACCGTTTTACAGTATAAATACTGTACCTGTGATCAGGTAGATTCAAAGAATCTCCTTGACAGGGTTTCCAGCTCAAAGCGTAGGATCTTCTAACACAGATGTATTAGATTTGCCATGCTTGCTAGTTCTCATTACCGGAACGTCTCAAAGCAGACAACACGGTAAGAGTGAATCAGATAGTTACTATCTTTCTGATTATGTCGTCAATTCATTTACTGGACCTTTATCGATATCCAGTTGACACAAGCTTGATTCATATAGAATCTCGCAAGTCACCTACCGCAGTGCTGTTTGATGATGACACTGGAAGGATTTCCATTCGTCATTGTGAATACTAAAGAGTATCACTCTGAATGTTCTGGCAGAATCACAAGGATAATGCGTAGGACTCTTGTTAACAGCTTGTGAACTTAATGATGTTCAACAAGTGTTTGTCATGGAATGTGTCCTAATGAGATTTATTTGATGATCTCTTGGCTCTAGACTCGATTAGTGCTTAGTTTTAGTTAATCAGAGGCTGGAGCAGACTGCACCTATTCAATATTAAACTAACTCGGAGTGAGAAAGTCAATAGAAGTCGTGTGTATCTCCGTGACAAATGAGACAAGTTTCTATTGAGAGAACCTCGAATGGCTGGGGGAAGTGTTGTGCATTGCATCACTGGGGTCCATGATGTCGTCTCAATGTCAGCAATCAACTTGTGATTTGACAGCATATGTAGTGACCGGTTTCTGGCCTTAGTTGTGCGGGTGGGCTTCTTTCTTTACACCCTTTATCCTTACTTTCTTTTTAATTCTTCAACCCCCTTCATGCTTACCAAGACATTCATTTCTATTCCTTGTTGTGATTTCCCGTGTTAGCTCAATCTTAGTCGGCAATTCTTTCACTTATACACATTCAATCTAGAATCATACTTAGGACTCGCTATTCTAATTTGGAGTGTCTTTGGTTGATGCTCCGGTCCTGGTTGGATCATAGGCAAATACACCTTACACACTTATGACTCAGAATCTTCGTGATAATAAGATGTTGTAGGGTATGAGATCGCTAACCATAAAACCTTTTTTTTTCTTTTTCCCGGATGCACTTTTGAGTCTTTTAGATCACATTTTAATTACATTTCTCCTTATTTTAAATTCTTAAGGTCACTTTAGTTTTTGAAATACTGTGTGATTAACATTTGTCTTGAAAAAGCTGTGGGGAGAAAAATATGGTCAGCATGAACTGGTTTGGGAACATTATGTATATGTTTGAATAAATAAGGAATGGTCGATGATGTGTATTCAAGAACATTAAAAACTTTGTTTTTCGAAAAACTCCCCTCAAACATAGGTCCATTTAGAAATTGTTGTCTTTGAAAACACTGTGAGGGATGGATGTGTGAAAACACACAATTTTGAAAGATTATGAATTGTCACATCCGAGAAATTCTTGAAAAATTATGTTCAACTTTTGGAAAAACCAAATGTTAGAAGACTTCTCTTCTAACGTCAAGGGTAAGCGCACTGAAACGTACACTATCCTTTTTCTTGAGCTAAAAACATTGAATGTCTTTTGATCAGCTCAAGACGAGAAACATTGATTTTCTATTGTTAGGATAAGTGTTCTATTATGATAAGCTTTCCTTTTTGAAAGTTCCGGGTTAAGTACTGATATTTGTACTTAAGCCATCTAGAAATTAAAATTGACATGTTTAAAAGCATTTGAAATCCTGCTCGAAACTTCATTTACATGCCCGTGTCGATATTAATCAACATTTCTAGGTACGTAAATGTTATCGATTCCAAGAGACATGTCGAGAAGAATATTTTTTGAAACATTTTCTGATTTTTGATTTTGTATTTTCTTTTTGAAATTTTATATTTTTGTATTTTTGTATTTTTGTATTTTCAAAAAATATATACATGTTGATGTTTGATGAGGTATCAGCGATTCTTTTTCAGAACCCTAATGTTCTCTGGAGTCAAACATTTCTCATACCATACGATCCACGACGAGATACTTGCAAACCTTTCTTCGGGAAGGGCTTTAGTAAACATGTCAGCCAATTGGTATTCAGTTTCATGACAAAGTACAATTCAATCTATACCGTTTTTCAACCATGTTCCTTTATGAAGTGATACGAGTATGGATATGCTTGTACGGGAGTGCATGCGCGGGTTGCATGATAGTTGCTATGCTGACTGAGAGTCGCAATACAACGGTATTTTGTTGTAGTTGAAGCCATAATCTTGAAGCTGTGTCCTCATCCACATTACTTGAGCACAACTTGCAGATAACGCCACGTATTCAGCCTCTGCTGATGACATTGCAGTACAGTCTTGCTTCTTTGACATAGCTGACTAACTTATCACCTAGAACTGTTTCCTCCTCAGAAGTGCTTTTGCGGTATCAAGGCAACCGGCATGATCGGCATCTGAGAAAGATGTTAGTTCTAAAGCCAGAACCCTTCGGTACAAGAGTCAACATGTGAATGGTACCCTCTTAAGTATCGAAAGGACCCCTTTTAACCTCTTTGAGGTGTTTTTCAGTCGGTCTTGCTTGATATCTTGCACAATAACATACAGCTTGCACTATGTCTGGTCTACTAGATGTTAGATACATGAGTGACCCGATTTTGCTATGATAGTCAGTTTGGTCTACGGGTTCACCACTCAAGTCTGCATCTAATTTAGGTTTCGTAGCCATTGGTGTACCAATGCTTTGTCCTTTTTCCATACCATGTTTTTTCAGAATCTCTAAGGTGTACTTGGCCTGATTGATAAAAATACCTCGTGGGGATTGGTGGATCTGAAGTCCTAAAAAGAATTTCATTTCCCCCATTAAGGACATCTCAAATCTACCGTGCATTAATTTTTATATTCGTTCTTGAAAATTTTAGGGTTTGTGGAAACCAAAAATAATGTCATCAACGTAAATCTGCCAAGTAGAATGTCATCCCCGTATTCTTATCGTGGAATATGGTGGGTCACAATGATACCTTTGTAAAACCTTTGGAAATCAGGAATTTTGAGAGTTCATCATACCAGGCTCTCGTAGTTTGTTTCAAATCCATTTAGAGCTTTCTTCGACGGTAAACTTTTGTATGGTTGATGGACAATCGAATACGTTGGTTGTTATGCAACATAAAACCTCCTCCTTCAATGGACCATTAAGAAATGCCGTTTTCACGTCCATTTGATAAATTGGAAAAGACTTGTGTGCAGCATATGCGACAAAAATCCTGACAGCCTCCAAGCGAGCAACTGGAGCAAATGATTCTTCGAAATCAATACCCTCTTCCTGAGCATAACCCTTTGCTACAAGTCGTGCTTTGTTGTGAATTACAGTTTTGGTCTTCATCTTTTTATTTTTCCATAACCATTTTAGCTTGATTACGTTCTTGCCAAAGGTTTGTCAACGAGTTCCCAGACTTGTAGTCTGTCAAACTGATGAAGTTCTTCCTGCATTGCTTCTATCCATGCAGAATCATCCATTGCTTCCTTAATGTTTTTCGGTTCAACAATACTCACGGTGAGTGCGAACATACACATTTCAGGATCTGTTACAAGTTGTCGTCTTGTTTGCACTGCTTGGATGGATTTCCATGAACTTGAGTTAGCGGGTGATCTTTTGTCCATCGGTATTCGGAATTGTGAGGTTGATTAAAGGTATACACATTTGAATTACCAAGATTGCGTGAGGAAGACTCAGCCGCTTCTTGTATCGGTGTATAAAAAGGATTGGTAAATTATGCTTGATCATCGTTGTTTTCCTCAGCATGAACATTTGTAGGAGATGATGGTTCTGTGGTAGGGTGAATATTCGTTGAAGGTAGTGTGTCTTGTTGAGCAGAATCGTCGATGGGAGAAGAAGACTTGTTGACACGAGAAGTACCATCATTGAAAAATTCATCGTACAAAGGACCAAAAAGAAGATCCAACTCCTGTTGTGATGGAACTGTTGTATCTGCTGAAGGAGAAACATTTTGTAGTTCTGGTGCGGGGTCAGGGTTGTCATAAATCTGACGCCTTTTTGGTCGTTGGGGAAGCCTGGCCTGAAGTGTCTTTTGACATCAGTCGTATATGATATCTCCTTTGATCCCTCAATCCTACTAATAGCCGAGTCGTCGCGTATGGATATACTACCAAATATCAACACCTTGTTCTCTTGTTAGATTCTATTATCCCTTTGGATTGAGTGGAGTATCCACCAAAATGCACGAATACCTTTTTCTTTCAACTTATCCAAATTTTCACCATCTCTTGTTAAGTAAACAAGTGCAACCAAAGATGTGAAGGTGTTTGATTGAGGGTTTTCTGTCATTAATGATGTGATATGCCGTTTTCTCATGAGTTGGGATGATGATTGATCTGTTTTGAGTATAGCATGCGGTTGCAATTGCTTCAGCCCAAAAGAATAAAGGAAGTTTAGAAGCCGAAAGCATCGTTCGAGCAGCCTCAACGAGAGTGCGGTTTCGTCTTTCGACAACGCCGTTCTGTTCAGGTGTTCGAGGAGTAGAAGTTTGATGCTCAATTCCTTCTTCTTTAAAGAATGCATTAAGTGTCTTGTTTAAGAACTCAGTGCCTCTGTCAGTGCGAACAGAAATTACTGGGGCTTGAAGATTTCTTTGGATCATCGTGAGAAAGTCTTTTAAAACTTCTGGTGTTTCATCCTTGGAACGTAGAAAGAGAGTCCAAGTATATCTGGAGTAGTCATCGACGATTACCAGAATATATTTCTTCCCATTTATGCTTGCAACCCGCATTGGACCACATAAGTCCATATGAAGCAGGTGTAACCGTCCTTTTGAACTTGGAACAGTCTTTACTTAATGAACTTCGTTTTGCTTTACTCACTTCATAAGAGGAACATAGTTGATCCTTGACATACTTCAGTTTTGGTAAACCAATCACAACATCTTTCTTTGAAAGCAAGTTGATGTAGTCGAAGTTGAGATGAGAAAGTCTTTGATGCCATAACCATGCTTGAGTTGGTGATGCTTTTAGACATGAGACAGATTGAGCTGATGAAGATGTTTCTTGAAGAGAATTGTATAGAGATCAGTTCCACGATTACCGGTTAGTAAGTCGTTTCCCTGAAGATCTCTAACAAAACATGTAGATTTCCGAAATGCAACCTCCAAATCCGCATCACAGAATTGACCAACCGAGAAAAGATTGTGATTGAGACCTTCGACGTAGTAAACCCTTTCGATCGAGATATTTCCTTGAACCAAATATCATAAACAAGTATTGGCAGCTAATTTGATCATTGCCAAAAGCCACGTACCCCAAGTATTTTTCAACAAAATTGCACAGCAGAGATAGATTGCCCGTCATGTGCTTTGTGCATCCAGAGTCAACAATGAATAGGATGAGTTGTACAATCTGCAAGAGAATTAGAGGACGATGGAATACATGACAAATTGGATCCTAAAGTGTTTGTGAGTTTTCAAGACATTAGTTATCATAGATACATTATCTACGGAAAAAAACTAACATTCTTAGCACACTTTCGTTCCTAACTTTGGTACCCATTTCCTTTTTGTCTAGGAACCCATGTATATGCGATAGGCATTGTTGTGCTATCCACCTTTTCCATTCCTTATTAGATCTTCTTATTCAAATCTATTGTAACTCTTTGAATTTGTGACAGTGGATTCTGATGCAACTGTTTCTTATTGGGTGTTGCAACAGATTTGTTCGCCTGACTTTTGGGTTTTCTATACTAATAGGCACTACAGTAGATTCTTAGTTCTAGCATTCAGTCTTTTCAAAAACTTAGATACACAAACATCATGATTCGAATTCAAACACACATTTTTCCACAAGTAGCACAAAACAGCATTAACATTTCAATGTTCTGAATTTAACTGTTATAACACGCAGTTACAGAACTTTGTTTGGATTAGAAACACTAGAATATCCTAGGAGTGTTTCTTCTACTTCAGTCTTCTTAAAATTCACATGACTAGTGTTTGGCACGACCTTATCTTTCATTTGATTGCTCCTAGGCTGTGGTCTGCTAACATTAGTTTTGTGAGCTACTCCTGTAGATGTAGATACGCGAGGATTAGTATTCCTAGAAGTCTGATTCAACTGTGGTGCTCTAGTTTGTGTGGTACTACTTGCAATTCGATACATGCCTGGTTTAATCACATTTGTGTTTCTTACAGCTTGCTTTGCTGTTTGAGGCAAATTCTGTGGAGTGACTGGTTTTGATAAACCCTCTGACTCATTAGTTTTTAAAACCGACTTTTTCTTTGCAAAATATTTTCTCTCAAGAGAGTCTGAAAAAGGAGTCGTTTTCTAAAACTGATGGTTTGTGAATCATTTGTGCATTTGGTTGTCGAACACACAGATGGTTTATTAAACTGCGTTTCCACAGACTTTCCTTTTTGTTACCAGAATGAGTTTCTTTAACTCTTTTATTACCATGTTTCGATGTCTTGCATTTGTGCTTTTTTAAATCTGTATTTCAATAATATTGTTCTGGTTCCTTTCGAAATACATTGATGCCTTTTTTTGCAAACTGTGTCATTTATCTGTTGTTCACTTCGACAGTCTTGTAAAGCGATTTCAAGAGAAATTGAGTGTTTTTCTAATTTAGCCAAAACTCTGTAAAAAGATCAGTGTAAATCTCTTGTACTTACATAATTCAATTTGTTCTGACAAGCTCTTTGTGCAAGGACAGTCACATTCCATGACTTTATGAAGATATAAGCATTGTAATAAGTGATTAATCTAAATCAGATGAGATTGCAAATAAGAACACATAACATCTTTAGCACACTATTCTTGCAATGACATATCATACATAGTTGGAAATTCTGCCTTATAAGATTCAAGTTCATCAAGTTCATCTTCAGAGATTCACGTTTTTTAATTGCATGCATTTCTTGCTTAAGTTCATGTACAAATGCGATGAAACTATCATTCTGAGTCTTAAGGGCAAGGGGCATCAAACATGTCTTTACTAGGATTTCCATATCTTGCGCAGTTGGGTTACGAAGATGAAGAAGGTCGTTTGAATGTTTTTATCCATGCTGATTGACATTTATTTTAGTGATTGATGTTATTTGTCATGACATTATATGCTTATCTTACTTTTGCTGACTTGATTAGGACACTGGTAAGATAATCTTTGTTTTTTGAAAATTTTTGGACTTTGTTTTCACAAATGATTTTCTCCACATTTCTTTCTTATTTCATTTGCCTGTGCGAATGAATTTCATTATGCTGGGTTGGGGGTTTTGAAATTTCCCTAAAGACTATTTAAACATTGTGTGTCAAAGGTTCACTAAGTCTTTATTCAATTTTGATCGACTCTCTGCATCAAGAGTCTGAGTCTTTCACTATCCGGGGGGCGAGTCTGTTTGCAGGACAGGTTGATGGTCATGTGAGGATCGCATACAAACAAGGCATCTCATTTGAGCCTTTTTTAAGGTACCTTGGATTGGAAAGGTAGGTCTTCCACATTAAATGTAGGGCATTTGGCGTGCTATCATTTGAATGGTTTGATTGAATTGACTCCGTTTGTAAACAATTTCGTCAAAAACTTTATTGGTTTTCATTTAATTCATTTTGTCATATTTTATTCTTCCTTGAGCTTCAAATCTCGTTATTTAACTTTGTTTTCTCATAAAAAGACCTTCGTAAGTTACTTGGTTAATAAAGCTCTGTTTGAACTAACTCATCTTGTTTCTCTTTGACAATTGAAATTTCACATGGCTTTCCTTTTATCCTTCTTTGATGTCAAATTTCTTTTGGAGCTAATCGTCCTAGAGCCTTCATTATAATTATGTACATGTTTTTCATAGTCAACTTACGACTCATTAAAGGGCCTTGTACCTCTCAAACATCAGTCTGTTGTATTTGAAGTGACAAACTATGCAAACTATCCCGAATACTATTAGATTCTCCTAGAGTTCTACTAGTTTCCGCAAGAATATATTTGCACTCAGTTAATTATTGAGTCAATGTTGCATTTGCTTTCTTTTATGCTTTTGAATCTTTTTATTCTCATCGACATCAAGTTTTTTAATTAGCAATTAAATTAGCATGTGCAACACACTCACATCACATGCACACAAAGAGCCGGTAGAATGCTATCAAGTCAACCCTCAGTCAACCCTTGGTCAAAGTCACAACAAGACAAAATCCAAAATCCCCAAAATAGCCCTTCTTGTTAAACCAAATTACAAAACAAACCCTAAATGCCCTAACAGTCGTTATCTTTTTATTAATTAAAGATAACGACCGTTATATTTTTATAACAAACCCAAAACCCAAGCCCAGGCCCAAATCCAATACAATCCTGGCCTAAACCCAAAGTCAAACAAAAACACACCCGGGTCAACACAAATTAAACACACCCTTATAAGTAAAAACGAGCGGGAAAAGTGGTTTTACCACTGTTCACCCGTCTTCTACCTTTTCACCCAAGGTCAAAATCATGTGGCAAATCCCAATTGAAGGACAAAAAGGACAATTCAGGTGTTAAAGTACACCTTGACAGCAACAAACGTCATTTACAAGCTCTCATTGGCTAAAACCCAAGAAGGAATGCCACGTTGGATTGAAGAAAGCACAAGGAATGAAGCAATTCATACTCGTCTTACTCTCAAAAGAAGCACAAAGGTGTCACAATCACGGATTGCCACGCTGGCAATCCGTGTGAGACAATGTAATCCAACGACTTGTATTGAAGAATCAATGATTAAAGAATGATCAAGGGCTATAATGATTGGGAGCGTCTAACTGAATTTGTGCCTAGAAGCTTCTCCAACGGGCTATATAAAGCCTCACTCCTCACACATAAGAGATCGGATCTTTTCTTTTCTAGAGTAGCTTTTGGTTTAGTAAATTTAGCTTAATGTAATTTTCATTTAAATCACTTGTAATTTTCTTTTCAAGTAATGTAATAAAGCTTTGTAGTTAATGAAATTGAGTTTTTTACTTTCAAACAATCTGTCATAAGTTTTTGTCTTTAAGTTTTTTTAACCTTTTTTCAAATGATAAGCTACTGTTTCATAAGCTCACTTAAGCTCATTTCAGCTCTCACAAGTCTCTAAGCTTGTGATTGAGCTACATTCTTCATTTAATCAACTTAAACCTTTAAAATCAGCTAATTACCTTGGATTATTGGATTTAGAAGCTTATGGAAGGGAAGCTAGCCATGGATGAGCTTCCAAGGACTTTACTAGCTTATCCATAAGGATAAGCTAGAGCTAGTAGATAAGCTCATTTGAGCCTTTTAGCCTTTGTTTAGCTAAGGCAGGTTGTAAGTTTCCCTTTACTCTTCCTGTTTTAAATTTCTTAGTGTAATCTAGCTTATTTTGCTTAAATGATTGCTTATTGGTGCTTAAACTAGTCTTATTTAGCTTATTGAACTTGATTTATAATCTGTTTTAGGCTTTAGTAGTATAGATCTTAGATTTTCATAATTTGTCTTAAAAATCATTAAAAATCCAAAAATAGAGTAATTTAGCTTATAGCTTATTAAACTGTCTTTTAATTTGCTTAGGTTTGCTAATTAGGTTTGCTATAAGCTGTTTATCATCTGGTTATTAAGTTTTAGTCATTAGATTTCAGTTTAGCAAGTTAAAAAGGATTCTATGGATGTTAAAGGGGTGTTTGGATTAATGAAGTTTGACCTTGATAAGTCAAAATGAGTTGTGCAATCTCTTTGAGTTAATTTCATTATCAATCCAAATCAGTAGCTAAGTGGTTTTCTTAAATTAGATGTCATAATCTAAAAAGTTTAAGCTTAAATCCTTTGTTCCTGCACCAGGGGACTTTTTCATTTTTCTTAGCTTGTTAAAAGTTATCCAAGTCTTCATAGGCTTGATTCTTGTTTGAATTGAGTATAAACACACTCATTAAGAGTGTGTAGTGCAGGGTTGTCCCTTAAGGACACCTGCATTGTTGTTTTGACCATTTGGCCAATTGCATCAGCAGTAGTAATAGCAGTTACTACTGTTGTCTTTTAGCTTCATTTTAAGCTAGAGTTTTTAGGATTTAGAGATTAAAATTTAGAAGTCTTATAGTTCACATATAGCTTAATATAGATTAAAGCTTGTTTACAAATCTCTAGCTTAATCTCTAGGATTAATTAGCTTCTAAAGTTCATAAAAAACCTCAAAAAGCCAAAAACAGTAGTAACTAGAACTTAGCTTTTAAATTTTGATTTCTAGCTTTTAGAATTTGTTTTTATGATTTGGATTAATAGGTTATAAGTAGGTTGTCAAGTTTTTAAAAGCTCAAATCCTATAATAGCTTATTGTGCAACTTAGCTTATCTAGTTTTTAAGCCTCAAGTTATAGTTTCTGAGTTAGCACTTTTTATCATTAAATTTAGTATTATAGCTGTGTTAATAGGAAAAGTAGCTTGTCATTTTAGCTTCTAGATATTATAAGCTCTCTAGAGTAGCTTTTGGTTTTAAATTTGAGCTTAAAATGAGTTGTGTGCAAGCATTAAAGTGAAAATTAGCTTTTTGGAGCTCAAAAGCTCACTTTCTAAAAATAGCTTCTTAAAAAGCTGTTTGAGAGCTTATTTTTGAGTTTTTGCTTTTAGTGTCTTTGTTAAAGTTGTTTAAAAAAGTTTAATCTACAACTTTTGTTCTTTAAGTTTTTTATAAAAAAAAGGAAGTGGAAGTCGGGGGTGAGCAAGACTCGAACCCCCGACCTCAACACCTCAACCTTTTATAAACACACACACAACACTCCTTACCGCTGTGCCCTTGGGTATTTTTCATAAGACTCTTGCACACTTAATTTCTTATACTTATTTTCCCCATATAAGCCTATTAAGTTGTTTCAGCTTATTTCGCAGTTTATTTGATAAGCTGTGATCTCGGGCTTATTTTTTCTAGGATTTAATTAGTTTAAGCTATTTTCTGTAAGTTTTCTAGAATTTTTATAGTTCATTTAGTATTTTTTATCATTTATTTTCAATAAAAACTTTAAAATATCATAAAAAATAGAAAAATAATCAAAAAAATAATCAAAAAAATTTAGAAAATTTTATTTTATCCTAAAGTTCGTAGGAAAATTAGTTTTGCTTTCGTAGGGTCTAAATTACAAAATTTCGTTTTCTAAAGAACGGGATTCGTTCTCGTTTTCGTTTTTCGAGTTTTAACGTTCATTTCAACTTCGTTTTTGTTCTAGTTTTCTTTAAACTTACTTTTTAGTCAAATAGAGTCCATTTTAAAAGAAAATTTTAAGTTAGGTTTATTTTTAGCAAATTAGGGATTTTGACCTCCGTTTAAGGGTTCCGTTTTGCGTTTTTAGTTAAATTTTGATTTCCCGTTATTCGTCTTCATACTTAATTGATTAGAACTTAATTATTTTAATTGTTAAAAGTAGTTAATCATATCAACTATTGTTTCCCATTCAAATCATTGTCTGAACAACAAACGTGGTTTCAATTTCACAAATCGTTGGGGAAAACGACCCGGGGAATCATACTTCCGGGTTAATATACGTATTATATTATATATATTTTGAAGAATTTCCTTTTCACCTTTGTCCTCAAGGGTAAATTGGTAATTTTCCATCGTATTATATATTATATATTTTACGCGTATCAAATTTTTGGCGCCGTTGCCGGGGATTTGTGATTAAGATTCTATCGTTTGAAGTTTGTTGATATTAATTTGAAGACCCTTTCATTTTTGAAAGTTTTGTTTTTGTTAAAAAAAAAAATTATAAAATATGCAAAAGTCAAAAATATTTTCCTTTTCTTTTTAGTATAATTATCATTTCAACATAAAAAAAATCAAAAATATAAAAAAAATTGTCCATAAAAAATAAAATAAACAAAGTTGGTAAAAGAACACCAACAAATAATACCTTCAATTAAGGTATTATCGTAATAAGTTCCCAACTCGAATCAAAGATTTCAAAACTTGTCATTTGTGTCATTTACGAAGTACGACTCACCTTAAAAAGTAAAAATCTTAAGAGCTACCATGAAGTAAATTTAATTATTTGGTTTAAGTTGTCTTCCGTTTATCCGTTTAAAGTAGATTGTTAATAAATTGAAAAAAAAATATAATAAAAATAAAATAAAAATTAGTTTAAATTTAGTTTAATTTTTCTTTTTTTTTACTTTGTGCATGCGCACTCGTTCTCAAACCTGCAGCCGTAACCGTCAACAACAAAGCCAATCGGCTGTTGTTCAACAATTTCATTTAGAAGAACCTTTTGTTAATCCTCCATTAGTTCCGATGGCTGATAACCGGACTATGGCACAATTGCTCCAAGCACCCACCGAGGGGTACGAGGATGCAATTGTAATTCCAAAAATCAATGCTAACTTTAAGTTAAAGCATGGTTTGATTAATCTTGTTTAAAACAAACAGTTTTTCAGACATGATAAAGAGGATCCACATGCTCACATCCGTTATTTCAATAAGATTACTTCAACAATGAGATTCCCGGACGTCCCGAGCACGTAAATTAAGCTTATGCTTTTTCCGTTTTCTCTTGAAGGTTCAGCCCAGATTTGGCTAGAAAAAGAACCTCCTCGGTCAATTTTGACGGGATGATCTTGTTTCAAAATTTATTAATCAATTCTTTCCTCCTTCAAAAACGACAAATCTTCGTAATGAAATCACGAGATTTCAACAAAGATTTGACGAATCATTTTATGAGGCTTGGGATCAATTTAATGACCTTCTTCGAGCATGCCCACATCACAGATTTTCAGAATTACATCAGTTGGATACGTTTTACAATGCTTTGAATGCTAATGATCAAGACTCATTGAATTCTGCTGCGGGGGGAAACTTTTTGAATTAGATGCCTCATGAATGCTTGAGAATTATCGAGAGTAAATCCAAGGTTCATAATTCACGAAACAAGGCAG
>BQNB010057938.1:9327-23439 GCA_026074375.1 Tanacetum coccineum
TCGATGTTGTAGAATGATTGGCAGAAGTGCACATATAAAGCACAACACAAACGGAAACCGGAATGGCTCGACCAATAAGTTGCGATTTATCTTAACGATTATGACCCACTAGCCTAGGATAATGTATTTGAGTTTTCTAATGGATAGTTACATCAACACGACACGTTGATAAAAGACTTAGATTTCAAGTTCTTAATTAAATAAAAACTTCTTGCATAAATGTCAACGTACGTTTTAAGGTTACAAATTATGTTAAACGATGTTTGTAAAGCTTTTACAACAGTTATGGTGTTATCTTCTAGTTGACAATTATAAAATATAAAATAATATTTTATAAATTTGTATTTTGTTTCCTCGACGGGCTGTGGCTAAAATAGTTGTCCCATTTGTAAAAGTATAGAAATCTATAGATATTTCGGCATGACCTATTCGTTTATACAACGTTTCCCATTTTTACAAAACTCAACGTTTTCCACTTTAATCAAATCCATGTGCAAAATACGCACGTTTCAATATATATCTAAACTTAGACATAATAAATAACAATAAATAGTAAAACCAAACACTCCTAAAGGTTGTAAAACACAAAATTTAAATAATAATATAACACATTCATTTAACCAATAAACCACCATTTAGATCCGATTTTATTACTAAATATTGTAATATGATTTATTAGTCGCTTTATACCATCAAACGCGCCCTAAAGGTTGTTGCTAAAACAAAACGCCCCTTTTTGGCGGTTACACAGCCAACTAAACGCCCTCTTATGACATTCGCTGCAAACGCAAGACGCCGCCATATGGCAGTTCTGCTAAACCAAACCACCATAATTGCATTCGTTGGCTAAATCCAAACACACCCTTTATGGTTTTTTAGAACAACCAAACGCACCCTATATGTTTTCTGTTAAGCCAAACATACCCTTGTGGTGTTTTTATCAAACCAAACGCACCTTATACATCTTATGTTAAGCTAAACGCACCCTTTGTGGTGATACGAATAACCAAACGCACCCTTTAGGTGTTGAACCCAGATCCAAACGCACCCTTTTGTGGTGTTTAAGAAAACCACCCGCACCCTTGGTGATGCCATAAACCCAACGCACCCCTATGGTGTTGCATGGCTAAGGTGGTGACGATGAAAATATGGTGACAATGGGGTGGTGGGGATGACGATGGTGTTGATGGTGTAGAGGAGATGGTGGTGCGTGACGGGATGAGGGTGGCGACGGTAGTGGCGATGAGGCCTGAAAGCGTGGTGGGGAGACCAGGATGGTAGTGGGAATGGATCGTGCCGCGTAGGAGGTGTGACAAGCGTGGAGTTGTACTTCGGTGTGGTAACGTGGCCGAAGCATAGACCGAGCGACGGTGCTGCCTGAAAAGAAGAAGAAGAGAATGGGTGTATGGTGGCTAGTTAAAATGACTTATAACCCTAATTGTTAAACTTAATATAATTATTATATATACTACATATATAAAACAGTAGTTAATATATACAATATTGTATATATACAATATTATAACTATACCTATGTTATAAATACATATGTATATATACATATGTATATAAACATAAATGTATAGTATGTATAATATGTATGTATGTATATATATAACTTACATAAATATATATAATATAATACTATATATATATATATAGATATATATATATATATATACATATATATTGATATATATATATTATAATATATATAAATATGGAAGTTATATAAATAAATGTAATTGTATAATACGTGAGGGTTTGAATGCTAAAAATATAACTACAAGGATCAAAAGTAGTAATTTTTGGTAAACAACTGGATCGGTGACGTATTGGGCTAGTTAACGGATGATACAAAAACACGAAACTATACGCCAGTTAGCGTTCCAAATGATTTTTCTTAATAAAAATTATTTACACGATCTATTATTTCATAATTGTTTATAACATTTGAATTTAGAAATGTTTCTTATCTAGTTTGTGGTATCACTGATAAACTAGTCGCAAAATGAACTTTTCTTGAATATTCGCGTGCTTTTAACAAATGTTTCTAAATAAAATGATAAATAAAATTATTATTAATATATTTTTTATTTAATAAAAGTTATAATTAAATATAAATTTAATTATTTTCCGTAGTCAGTACGCGTTGTGTCTCTTTCTTAAAAATTTTGTTAGGGTATTTTTAGTCATTGTTCTACATGTGTATTCGGTCTCGGTAAAATTGACAAGTTGACTTCGGGAAATGTCATTTCATTAACAAACTCCATGTTTTGTTTATGATTTGTTTTTGGTTTTTGTGGTATATTTGATTATTCCCCCCAAAATTAATAACTCATTTTGGCGTGTCATTTTTGATAAGTCAATTTAGGAATAACATATATCTTCTCGTTTTCAAGTCAAATAAATTAAAAGTAAATTTGCACATGAGAGATATGTAATAATAAATATGATTTATTATTTAAATATGATCTGAAAAATTTCCGGTTATGCGGTAATCGTTTTTATGTGACAATAAAAGATCAAAAGCCAAAAAGTCAAGTTGGACCAAAAAAATCAAAGGGTAAAATAGGCATTTAAAATTCTAAAAATTGCCAGTTGTTACAACTAACCTTACCCTTAGTGTTCTCAACTACTGGCTCAGTAACAGACTCATCTAATTCAATAAAAGACAAGTCAGGTTTTAGAGGCATGAAGTTTCCTATATAAGGAGGTGGAACAGCACTATAACTTTCATAACCTAAGCCCTTCTTGCAGTTGTCTACTATCTGATAGTCTATAAGCTTGTTTAAACTTTTAGATGCATTCTCTAGTCTGTCTACATTTAGTTGAATGCTATATTTTTCTTTTTATGCCAATTCAAGCTTCTCAGTAAGGTCTGTAATAGCTAAGTCTCTTATTTCAACATCCCATTTTAATTTCTTAATATCTTGAACATATATTGACTTATTTGATTTAAAATATTCAAGTCTTGCTTCTACTGACTTTAAACCTTCCTTATAGCCTAAAACCATTAATTTAGACTGCCTTAAGTCTTTATCAAGTTTTTCATTCTGAGTTTTAAGGGTTTTAATAGTTTTCTTATAAGTTTTTGAGCATATAGAATCATTAGATACCTTAGAGTCAGAACTTGATGATGAGTAAGCCATAAGTGCATAGTTATGCCCTTCTTTAGCCTGACCACTCCAGTCATAACCACCAAGACCATCACATGAGATCAAAGCATTGGAAGTATTTGTCTCCACTGGCATACTTTTTCTTGTGATCTCCTTGTTCCTGTTATCTTGGTTCCTTGGAGCTCTGCACTCCCTGGTAAAGTATCCCTTCTTATGGCAGTTGTAACACTCCACTTTCGACTTGTCAAACCAATGGTCTCAGTACCATTAACATTCGTCTTCCTTTTAGTTTTCTTCAAAAACCTACTTGCTCTCATTGTCAACATGGCCATCTGTCATTTCAAATCCATCTCTTCTATAACATCAGGATGGATTTGTTCCAAGTCCTCATTTACATGTTGAGAACTGTTTGGTTGACTGGCAAAGAATGCAAAGATAACAACATCACTAAGGCTATCAATGTTTGTAGAGTTAGCAATATTGGCCTGAGTACTAGCAGCAAAAACTTTATGAGCAGTGTTAACTGCTTGATTAGAGTTGCTAGAGTTGTTATTTGCATAGGACATAAACACTATGTTTTGTGTGTTGGAGCTTGAGCTTGACATCCCTTTGATTTCTAGTTCAAACACTTTAAGATTGTTGTATAGATCATCCATGCTCATATCCTCCAGATCTAGTTTGTTCCTCCATACAATGGCATGTGTGTTCCATTCTAGTGACAAACTTCTCAGCAGCTTCTGATTTATATCTTCCTATGAAATCTTCTTACCCAAGAGCTCTAGTTGACTTATAAGTTTTTGTAGTCTATCAAAGGTTTGATCTAACATCTCTGAGCTAGGATCAAAGAAGTTTTCATACTGCTATTTTAGGAGATTTCTTTGTATCTTTTTAGTAGCATCATTCCCTCCAAACCTCTTTTCAATAGCTTCCAACAACTATTTGGCACACTTAATATAAATGAACTTCAAATGATATTCATTGGGTATGGCCATCATTAAAGTGCTTCTTGCCTTCACTTCTAGCCTTTTTGAGCTTTATATTTAACAGATGTAATTGGTGTCTCAGTAGTAACACCTACTACTGTTTGGAATTTTTGAAAAGTTGATCCTTTTTCTATAACATCCCAGAGTGAATAATCAATCATTTAGATGTACTATTCTATTCTTATTCTCTATATCTCCTATTCGCCTGGCATTAGCATGGGAATCTTTGATGCAGCCACCATGTGTGCTGATTTTGAATCCATATCTTCTAGCAAAAAGATCTTGTGTATTTAAACAGGTTCTAACAAAGTTTCTCAAAGCAACAAGCTTCTGATGCGGGCGCCACCGCGTGAGAGTGGGTGGTGCTAGATATTGAGTGGTCTGACGATTGGTGCGGGATGGGAGTTGGGGGCGGATAGGTGTGTCGAACAGTTTAACATTAAGTGATCTGATCTGTTTCGTAGAGTCTACAGTTACATCTACGGGGGCGTGCTTGAGTTGTGTCGAACGTACGACACAGATGTTAGGGGTTCTCTGCAGACATACGTCGATATCGGAGGTGCAGGGTCACTCTAGACTGGATGAATCGTCAGCTACTGATATATTAGACAAATACAGCAAAGACGATAGCATTGTTTGAGGGGGGGTTATGACTTACAAGAGTGCGAGTTTACGACATTTCTGAGTTGTGAGGCTGTAGGTGATCTGTCAAGGTCGTTAGAACAATTACTAGTTGTACATTAGCTCATGTACTGTGTAGCGCACATATGCAAAACTAGCACCGGTGTATGTAACAAACTGAGATGGAGAGTTACTCTATTCTATATGAGGAGACTACTGTTTGATGGGATTACAAGGGGTTTTAAGGTTTATGTTTATCCGGATTGTAGAACTCATAACCAACATGACACTAGGGAGAGTCGCGTAGATAATTAGTACTTTGTTATATGGTAGAATATCTAGAGGATAATAGTGTATCTTAGAAGATCAACACTTGAATCTCACTACAAGAACGACAGCTGGTATATATCACATCATAAATAATTCAATCAATAAGCCGTGAATCAACTACAAGAATATCTACATAAACTCAATCACATTAGGAGTTCACACAATAATCCTTCAGGAATAGCATGATAGTATAGTAATTACGAGAAAAATAACATCTAAAGCACACATTATTAGAGTTATCAATAACACCATTGAAGCGCTCATATTTCGAAGAACTCAAATACACAAAATGCCATATGATACCTGCATCTATAACTTTCTATACGATCCAATAATGGATGCTCATAGAATCAATTCTCATCAATAAACTCTCTCTAATTAACAACATTACAGCAACATAGTGTACTCGATAGTAAATCATTTATTCTATATTAGATTAATCCTAAAATACTTAGAATCAAAGAGATCTTGTGTATTTAAACAGGTTCTAACAAAGTTTCTCAAAGCAACAAGCTCTGATACCACTTGTTGATCCCAACTTGATAGATCTTTAATTTCTTAGCTTGTATAAGGTTTAGTTTATGCTAGATAAATCTAACAAAAACTATGGTACAAACTTTGTTTGATTGAGTTAAAGGTTATGCGGAATCTAACCTTGAACAATAAGAAGAATTGTTTATATAAAACAATAATACTTGAACACACAATTCACAAAACAACGATAAGCCTCAATATTATTAAGAGTAATAATACGAATACTCTAACCAGTATTAGGGTTACAAAACCTTGAAGCTATAAATGATATAAAAACAAAAGATTATATGATTATAATGATAATAATATCTCTAACTCTATGCCATAGAACCTCCTTTTATACACCAAGGAGTCATAGTCAATTTACAATATATTCCTAAAACTTAGAATATTCTCTATGATCTATTCTATAAATAACCAATACTTATCACATAAGTAATCTTGATCTTCAAGAAATCTTTATTCTTTCTTAGATAAGTCTTTGATCTTTTCTCTGTCAGTATAAACTCTTCTAGCAGTTGTAATCTTTCAGCAGTTGTAACTTTTATACTAGGAGCATTAACTTTCAACACCAGCAGTATTAACTTTGTACCAGCAGCATTAACTGTGTACAAGCAGTATTAACTACTTAGAAAGTTTTCTTCAATCTTCACCAGCAGTACTAACTTTACTCTAGCAGTACTAACATATACTAGCAGTAGTAACTAGCAGTACAAAAATACACTAGCAGTACTAAGTTACACTAGCAGTAGTAACTAGCAGTACTAATATACACTAGTAGTACTAACTTACACTAGCAGTAGTAACTAAGTTACACTAACAATACTAACTACTTAGCATATTTTTCATTAACTTTGTACTAGCAGTAGTAACACAAACCTGAGCAGCAGTAACTTCATGAAGGCTTTTAATCCCAACAAAGAAAACATACCAAATGATCAACAACCTCGTAGGACCGTGAAACCAAAATACAAAAGTGACACTAGCTTTTATAACAAGCTTTTTATATTCAAAGAAATGGAAAAAAGTGTACGTGACCTAGTCGCATCTCCATTTTCCAAACGAATTCGTGACTACGAGATGCCCGACGGGCTTAAAGTACCAACGAATCTAAGAACATACAATGGGCTTTCAGACCCTGATGATCACCTCATGGTGTTCATGGGGACCATGGATGTACACAAACTACCAGAGCCAGCTTGGTGTCGTTTCTTCCATATAACATTATGTGGGGCTGCAAGATTTTGGTATGATAATCTTGTATTTGGAAGTATCAATGGTTTTTACCAGTTGCGTAGCAAATTCAGAGCTAATTTTCTGTAACAAAAACGATTCCCAAAAACATAGGCGAAAATACTTGGAATTCGCCAAAGACCAAAAGAGTCCTTGAAAGACTATTTGACATGATTCGGTAAAGAAACATTACACATAACTGATCGTTTAGATGGTATGATGACCAGAGCTTTCATAAGCGGGCTTCATCCGGGAAGACTTTTCAAAGACCTGATTGCTCGGCCTCCTTTGTCATTGGAATACTTGTATAACCAAGCTAATAATTTCATCCGAGTAGAAGAAGCAAACAAAGAAAATTGGCGTCATGAGGCAAAACATGGAGCTTCGAATAACAAATCCAATTCAACCTACAAGGATTTCCATAAAAAATAAGGGACAAGTAGGTACCTCAAACTGGCACGCAACATGTTGAACGAAGTAACCATCAAAGAGGCATTTTCAAACCGTTGATAAAAACACCAGCTGATATATATGCCACCTCCAAAGGAAGATCCATCCTTTGACCCCTAGCCAAGATGTACACTCCTCCGCATTGGCGAGATAAAACAAGGTATTATGAGTTCCATGGTGATCACGGGCATGATACAAACAACTTCATTGATTTACGAAAAGAATTAAAGCATGCATTCCGAAATGGATGTCTAGTCATCTTCACGAAAGGAGCAAACGCTCAAAAAACACAACCAAACCTCTGGCCCATCAGGTGCAACTGATCGTGGGGAAAACCATGTGGAAGAATGGCCAAGAAAATTGAATGTCGAAGCTAAGGCAGGACATAAAATTTTAATGACGATTGTGAGGCATGTCAGTTCACTTATAACCCAAAACAATTTTGAGCAACAAACTCAGGAGATTGCATTCTCTTCACATGATCCAATCCTAGCTTACTATAATGGAGATGATTTATAAAAGCAGATATCAAAGGTACAATGATTTACCGTATCTACGTAGATGGTGGCAGTGCAACAAAAATATTATACGATCATTGCTTTCAACAACTAAGTGCTGCACTTAAAGCAAATCTTCTGCCCCCTACAACACTTCTAATTGGATTTACAGGACAGGCACTATGGCCATTAGGGGTTATCACCTTACCCTTAACCATGCATGACTACCATGGAAGAGGTAGCAAAACAATTGTTGTTGAATTTATGGTCGTTCAAGTGTAACACCCCCAAATCGGTCGCAGCGGAAATATGTTCGGGAGTGTTACTTCATAATACAACAACACAAGATATGAGAGAAAGACCTCTAAATGAGTCGTTTGAAAAGTAATCTCGTTGAAATGTAAAACCAAAAGGACAAAACGACAAAACACAAACCCTATGATGCCTAGTTGGAATACCAGGCCGTGGAGGGTTCTAGAGAGGGGTGTTTGTGTTGGTTTACAGAAAGAGGAGGATAATGTGTAGAGAACAAAGATTAAGGAGGTTTCCTAATCCTTTTAGAACTAGGTTTGGGTGCCTATATAAACATCCATTCCCTAGCTCATTAAACACACATTCTAAACCATAAAACCTAAAAGTTTCGGTTTCTTCTCCTTTCCAAAATAGTCGACCAAAAATCCTTCTCTAAGGATTTTGGTTCTACTCCTTTACCTTCTTCGATTTTGGTATAAACCCTAAACGGGTTACAAGGTGCGATCGGGTATCCCACAAGGTTCAAATAGAGTTGAAGATCAAAAGTTGGTTTGGTTTTTGTGTTGTCTTTCTCGACGGAATCTTTGAAACCAATTAGGGTTTCGGTTTCTTGGATTTTGGTTTTACCAAAATTTATATAAACCCTAAATAGGGTTTCGTGGTTTTTAGTTCTACAACTAGGCTTTTGTTCGTGGTTGTTTGATCCAAGAAAGGTGTTACACTTGGTGTTAGAGACGTGAAGTAAAGACTAGCATCTTGACATACTTTTTGGACGTGTTGTGTGAGCAACCGTATAGGTGACAACTTATTCACTATTTTCAAAGCAAGGTTCTCGTTCATTTGATTTAAGTCATTTAACAAAGGTTAGTATTTCTATCTTATTTGTGTGTTAATCATATATATCAAACTAGATCCATTCCGATGCGTACTCGTAGTTAATGGTTAACTAGTTGTAAAATCCCAACAATGGTATCAGAGCCATCTTCATTTGGTGTTATGGGTTACATACCAATAAAACATGTTAGACCGCTATAGGAAATGTATTTATTATTTTGATTGAAAATTATGGTTTCAATATGCAATTCTTGCCATAAAGAATAAATAAAACCTAGAATCTTGTGATTATTACTTGCTAATATAGATTGAAAAGAATAAAAACTAAAATTAAAAGTTAATTATGTAGCTTAGTTTTCTTATTATGGTTTCAATATGCAATTCTTGCCATAAAGAATAAATAAAACCTAGAATCTTGTGATTATTACTTGCTAATATAGATTGAAAAGAATAAAAACTAAAATTAAAAGTTAATTATGTAGCTTAGTTTTCTTTTCTTTTTCGACCTTAAGACCCACACAATCATGTTATATGATGTATGTGGCGATCTAGGTACTTTAGCAGAAAACCTAGTGAGGGTCTTTTGGTTCTCCATTTGGGGAAGACTCTTATGAGAACTCGGGGCATTATGTGATTTACTGTTTTTGTATATATAGAGTTTGTATTTACCTCATCCCCTCTTTCTGTCTGTATATGTGCTCATGTGTTAATACTCCTAGCTACTTAGTACTATATGCAAAGATTTTAGAAATCATAAACGGATATACACTTATAGTGAAATGAGTTTTAATTAAACCAAACTGATTCTTGGTTTAAATCATGTCTATTAAATTACACACATTATTATTAACTCCTTGTGACCTTCTATGTGTTATTTGTAAAATCGAGGTTTTGGAAAAATTAAACGGACATTAAACTATGTTAACAAAAGGTTTTTCTTAACAACTAAATACATAATTAATCAATAGGAAATTCGGCTCACCCATTGTGAACAAACTATAAGAGAAGTTTAAGGCGGGTCATTTATCATCCCTAAAGAAGTCAGGTTTTTAATATGCTTCGCGCTGAGCTGTTTCTCCGCTTCTTTGTGCTTTCAAAATAGAGCTACTGAGAACTTTTGATTTGATGATGTTATAATTAAAAGTTAACAAAAAAGTTTTATTAACTTTTGATACAAAGATGTTTTGCATGCTTCTTTGTATACGTTTTTGTATAAATTTTATGTGTATACCCTTATGTGAAAACTTAAGTCGATGCCACCAATACAAAAACACTTATAGCATGGTTTTTTCTCTCTAGTCAGACTTCAGGTTAATTCCAGACCCAAGGCAATTTTTCTCTATAGGTCAGACCTGTGTTAATTAATGCAAGTTCTCATATTGGTTAACTTAATCAAGTTTCCTGGTCAGACCTCAAACCTGAGGCATAAGATGGGACGAAACATGTACTTGACATTACTATAGGAGTTACTAATGTCATAAGTCTTATAAAACTAAGAGTTGCTTTTATGCAATTAACGCTCATCGCTTACCTCTTTCCCTACTTGTTTACACGTTGGTCAGACCTCCAGTAATAAGTGGGAGGTCAAGTTGGATCTTAGTCTTATTAGTTAATTAATTGGGTAGTTAATTCTTTTAAGAACTTAATTATTGAAAATACTAATTACTTGAACTTTTTCTGATTGTAGATGACTACTGTCGTAAACAATTTGGTTTTCAAGGGTTTCTTTAAGACACAAAAATTAACTGGATCTAACTTCATCGACTGGTATCGACAACTTTAGATTGTGCTATCAGTTGATGATAAGTTAAACTATTTGGAGCATCCTATACCTGCTGCTCCTGTTCCTGCTAATGGACAACAAGTTCCTCCAGAGGCACTTCCTACTCATAATGCATGGATCAAAGGCTCCAAAGAAGTCGCTTACCTCATGCTTATGATCATGGATCTAGATATCCAACGAAAGCTAGAAAACCTTGGTGCATATGATATTCTACAAGAGTTGAAAACTCTGTTTGCACAAGCAGAACATAAACTTTTTTAGACCGTAAAAGACTTTTGCACGTGCAAACAGGAAGAAGGCCAGTCTGTTAGCTCTTACATTCTCAAAATGAAGTGCTGCATAGATAACCTGGAGTGGCTAGGTCACCCTGTGTCACTAAACCTTGTAGTGAGCCTTATCTTGGTCTCTCTAAGAAAAGAATATGACAGCTTTATGTAGAACTATAATATACACGACATGGGGAAGACGGTTAATGAGTTTCATGTCATTAAGCTTCATGATCAAACTCTGCCAAAGAAAGATGCACCTGCACTTCATGTAATTAGAGCAGGCAGGGTCTAGAAGAAAAATCACAAAAATAAGAAACCCCATTTGGCTGCTAAGGGAAACAATCATGGGAATGGGAAGTCTAAGCTAACTTATGCTCCAAAACCTAAGATTCCTCCACCAACCAAGAAGGAACATCCTATGAAGGACCGATCTGTCACCAGTGCGGTGATGTAGGTCATTAGAAGTAGTTATGTCCCCAATATTTATCTGAGTTGATGAAGAATAAGAAGTTATCTCATGGAGCTAGCACTTCAGGTATCTTCACTATAAAACTCTTTTCCTTTCTTGGTAAATCTTGGATTTATGATAGAGGTTGTGGTACTCACATTGTAATACTATCTAGGGACTTAGGGAAAGCAGGAAACTAAAGCCAAGAGCTTCGGGTCTGTACATGGGCAATGGTTAATGTGCAACAGTCAAAGCTATTAGATCTTTTCATTTGTGTTTCCCTAGTGGATTAGTTGTTATTTTACAAAATTTTCATTACGCTCCTTCTATTACTAGAGGTATCATTTCAGTTTCCCGTTTGTATGATGATGGTTTTGTTAATTCTTTCGTAGATAATGCAATTTTAGTTTCTAGGGATAATTTAGTTTATTTTATTGCTATCCTAAGGGATGCTGTTTTTGAAATTGATTTGTCTAATTCCAATACAAATGATAGCTTTATATATGTTGTTAGCAATAAAAGAGCTAAGTTAAACTTGGACTCTACTCTCTTGTGGCATTATCATCTTAGACACATTATCAAGAAACGTATTGAGAGGTTGCAACATGATGGGCTTATGAATTCAACTGACATTAAGTCTTTTGAAAAATGCGTTTGTTGTTTGTCTGGAAAGATGGCACGAAAACCTTATTCATATCAAGTGGAAAGGGCCAAAGATCTACGTGGACTAATACACACTGATGTCTGTGGCCCATTTAGAACTGTGTCAAGATAAGGGGCTAGCTACTTTATCACTTTTCATTGACGACTTTAATCGTTATGGTTATATTTACTTGTTAAAGCATAAACATGAAGTGTTTGAAACTTTCAAAGTGTTTCAAAAGGAAGTAGAAAATCAACTTGGGAAGACCATAAATTTGCTATGTTCTGACTGTGGGCGAATATATGAGTCAAGAATTTTTGGATCATCTTAAGGAGCATGGTATTATTGCCCAACGCACTCCTCCTTACACGCCATAAAATAATGGTGTACCTAAGAGGAGAAACAGAACCTTACTGGATATGGTTCACTCTATGATAAGTCAAACATCTCTTCCAAAGTCCTTTTGGGATTATGCCCTTGAGTCTGCTGCACACATTCTCAATATGGTTCTAACTAAGAATGTTGAAAAGACATCATACAAAGTACGGCATGGGAAAGCCCCTAAGCTGTCTTACTTAAAAGTTTGGGGTTGTGAGGCACTTGTTAAGCGATATACTCTTACCAAGCCTGATAAGTTAGAACCCAGATCTATTAAGTGTATCTTTGTAGGATACCTAAAGGAAACAATGGGTTATTCATTCTACTACCCACCCGAGAACAAAGTAATTATTGCTCGGAATGCTGAATTCCTATAGAATAGTCTTATAATTCAAGAAGCAAGTGGGAGTCTAGAAGATGTTGAAATTATTCAAGAAGATGATATGCATCCTTCTGAAAACACTAGCTCATATCATGAAGAGGATGATCGAGAAATTGATGAATCTCAAAGTGATATCATTCCCATTCGTAGGTCCACACAGACAAGACATATGCCAGATCGTATGTGCTTATACATCGATGCTGAGGAGCATGAGTTAGGGGATCTTAGTGAACCCGCTAACTACAAAGCTGCATTATCAGATCCTGAATTTGAAAAATGGCTTAATGCTATGAATGCGGAAATACAATCCTTGAAAGATAACCAAGTCTGGATATTAGTAGAACTTCCTCCTAACTGTAAAACCATTAGCAGCAAGTGGCTCTATAAAAAGAAGACTGACATGGATGGTATTGTACACACCTTTAAAGCTTGTTTTGTAGCGAAGGTCTTCACTCAAACCTACGGGGTTAATTATGAATAAACATTCTCTCAAGTTGCAAACATTAGAGCTATTAAGATTCTCATAGCCATAGTTGTATTTTATGATTATGAGATTTGGAAAACGGATGTCAAAACTGCCTTCCTCAATGGGCATCTCGAAGAAGAGGTCTATATGGAGCAACCTGAAGGTTTTATCAATCCTAAGTATCCAAACCATGTATGCAAGCTTAATCGTTCCATTTATGGACTTAAGCAAGCATCAAGGCAATGGAATAAACGTTTTGATGATTAAATTAAGAAATCTGGTTTCACTCATAATCAAGATGAGCCATGTGTGTATATGAAAGCTAGTGGGAGTAATGTCACTTTTCTAATCTTATATGTCGATGACATATTAATCATGGGAAATCACATTCCAATGCTGCAAGGTGTAAAAACCTACCTTGGAAATTGTTTTTATATGAAAGATCTAGGAGAAGCTGCATATATTCTTGGAATTAAGATCTATAGAGATAGATTAAGGCTGTTAATTAGTTTTTGTCAAAGTACTTATATTGGAAAATCTTGAAAAGATTTCGAATGGAGAATTCCAAGCGTGGAAGTATCCCCATGCAAGAAAAGCTAAAATTGAGTAAATCACAAGGTGCTTCAACACCTGCTGAATTGGAGCGCATGTAGAGAATACCATATGCCTGAGCTGTGGGATCTATTATGTATGCTGTGAGATGTACTCGCCCTGATGTTGCATTCGCTAAGAACATAACAAGCCTGTTTCAACAGAATCTAGGTGATCTTCACAGGACTAGTGTTACTAAAGACATGTTTCTTGTTTATGGGGGTGATATGAAACGAGAGCTTAGTGTTTCTTGCTATACTAATTGTAACACCCCCATTTCTGGATTGCATAGCGGAATT
>BQNB010057938.1:23660-37993 GCA_026074375.1 Tanacetum coccineum
TAGAGTATTCAAGAAGATCAATGTCATTGAAGACAATCTCAAGGAATACTCGACTTCACTCTTATCATTTTGCTTTATTTTTTTCTTATATGAAACATTGTAACCAATTCACGTGTGACACCATCTTGAAGGAAGATTATTAGCCTTACTATTTTGTAAAGCTAGCGTCTTACAGATTAATTGGAATAACTATAGATATTGCGTGATACGCAGTGGTTATTATTGTAAATTAGGGATAGTTATGTCATGACTTGGCATATAAATACCCCTCATTACTCTCCATGAGGGGTGTGGATGTTATTTGCACATTTTCAATCTAATATTTTCCAAGTTCTTCCACTCTCTCTACTTTCTCTCACTAAAACAACATGTATCATCTATGTTATTCTGATCCATCTCGTCCCCCTGATTAGGTGTTTATTAATCCTGTCATTTATCTTCTGTTAATCCGCTTGTGTGTGTTAATTGCCCCTCACTTAAGCCAAATAAACCAAAACTTACGCTAGTCTTTCAGGTTGAAACCTCCCTTTATTGTGTTAGTTTATGTAACATTCCGTATTTAAGGTCACCATTTATTCCAAACTTTATTTCTATTTTTATTTTAAGCAAAGTCATTGATTTTACGTTTACCCGATTTGGTAAGAATTTTCCCGTTCTTAGCTTTGAGTGAGCTGTATTTGGGAATCTATTCCGTCTTCGTGCCTTAAGTGGTTTAATAATCTCACAATACTTCCCGATGATTATAATTTACATCATTGTTATTTTCCGTTGTGTTTCGCGTTTACGTAAATTTCCTGCTTAAAACTCGCGTTTTACCTTAAAACTTACTTTCTAAATTTTTATACTTACACTATACTCTAAATTTAATACCCAACCTTTTAAAATAAAATAAAAAATATATTATTGTCCTATTTCTAGGCCTAGGCCGGTTTTACCAACTCCACACACAAACACAATTACACTTTTACATTTCCTATAAACCATCATTAGTTTCTTCTCCCCATAACATGCAATCTCTTTATTTCACATAGTTCAAAACTCCTCCTCCTCTCTTCTCCTTGTTGCTACCGTACACCCTTCTCCCACCACCACCACTCTTACAAAATTTCTCTACTTCTTTTAGGCATCACAACATCATCCTAGAGTTGCTTGCAAAGTTTGGTAAATTTTCTTGAAGTTTTAAAGAAGTTATTGAAGTTTTAATGGAAGGTTTAAATCAAGACTAGGTTGGATCTTGGATTCTTGTTATTTAGGGTGTATTGAACCCTTGTGAGTCAAGATTGTGGGTGTTGGAGTGGGTCTAACTCAGCCCCTAACAAGAAGAAAGTGTTTGTTGGTCTTGATTTTCTTGTCTAAATCATTTTCTAGTAAGGTTACTTCTTAATCTTTAATTTTTCTTTTGATTTTGATCCATAAAAATGGATGTTTGATTCTGGAAATGCAAGTTTATATGATGATAAGTTGTGTTTAAGAGCTTGGTATGGCATTGCATGTGATTGGTTAGAGTTAGGATTGATGTTTGGATAGGTTTTAGAGTAAATAATTGGGACTGTTTTGAAACAGTAGCAAAAACGTGTTATAGCAAAAATATTTTGGCTTGGAGCCTATGATTAAATTACATGTCTGGATAGATATATGTCTTGGCATCATAGGATAGTTGGATGCCCAACCAACTCCTTGGGATGAGGGAGTTATGGTCAAAATAAGAAAATAGGTCAAATCTGGACCTATGATTAGAAAACGGGTTAAACTCCAAGTTTTTGCAACAAAAGGTTAAGTTTTAAAGATTCAGTCAGTGGTAGACATCTTTAGGAAGCTATAGCTTTTGGCCTCACCTTCATTTCTATCATGGTTTAGGAATTATGGCCATTTCCGTAAAGGGTAAAAAGTTTGGAAACTTTCTATTTTTGGTAATCAGGGGTAAAATAGTCTTCTCACATAGTTACGAAACTTTGTAGATTATGAATCTTACATTTTTGAAAACTAGACTCAAAGATCTTTCCAGGAGTAAAATCCTCACAATTAGAACATTTGTGAGCTAGGAGATATGAGTCAAACGGAGTTTTTACGTCTAGTCTCAAAATTTAAAAACGTATGGTACACTTTGATAAAATAAGAATTAAAAGCCGAAGCTTAGTAGGTGTTTAATTACCTATAAGACCAGGTCACAAGTCATTTTGGGATTAAAAAGGATTTGGGGAAGTTCTAGTGGAATGCCATGTTTATCTCGGAAACACATCTCATGATCACTTGTTTAATTTTTACGTATTGTTTCTTTCTACGTACTAAGTCGCGTCACGTCTTTTAGGAGGTGCTTAGGAGAACTTCCCGCTCGTTTAAGAATCGTCATACTTCTGATTTAATTGTTCTCTCGGTGAGTTCATAGCCTTGCCTTTCTGCTTATAAATATTTTTATAAACCCCGCGAGGGAGATCTCAATCAAAATCCTGTGCCGCTTATCCTCAGTCGATAATGTAACTCTACCTTATATAAGTGTGTATAATATGTCTAGCATTTAAGTAGATTTTTTGTGAGATAAGGATTTGGAGTGAGAGAATATGCCTCTACAAGTATTGGCAAATAAAACCCATACAAACAACTGATCTACATCCTTAAGAAGCCATGCTTGATGATGTCTATAGTAACACGTAACTCTGTCACTCATGAATCACGCTAGGTTATGTAATCTTTTCTGATTATCGCGTAGTTCCTTACTTCCTTTTCTGCAAGTCCACTAATAGTCGCAACCCCGAACCCCCGGCCGGAATTTGTAGATTTGACACCTTGCTTAGTAGACTTACCGCCTCGTTGTGTACTAAGCTCTCACGCTGCCACGTATCTTCCTGAGTTCTTTAATGTTGCCTTACGTTAGATCATAGCAACTATGCTCTTCAGCTCTTAATATGTATTGAAGACTGTTCTCATAGTCAAGATCATACGCGTGCAGTTGATGATGTTATTACTAGGTGTTTGTAGTAGAAATAGAATGTCATAACACGATTATGTCAATATTTCTCGTTTATTTTATCAAATCCCCAAAAAATCCCTACGATATGTAGTGTACCTCATTTCCGCAATAAGTACTCTTATTGTACCTAGCTGTGTGCATCCCACTGTAACAGATTACAGTGGCAATATGTTAACTCTCAACCTGAGACGCGGTGTGTGACAAAAGCGATCAAGCTTACTCTAAAATTAGAGTCTATAGTGGCTACTATATGCCTCTCCTTGATCTAGTTGTCCTCGTCGACATCCGCAAGTACGTATCTAGTGCAATGCAACCACATCGTGACACAGCGACATGTAGTTTATTATGTAGTGCAAATTCAATGTACAGTCTGTTACCATATGTATAGATTGTGTATTTCTAGGCTAGTGAGAGTGTACGTTACTGCATCTTTAATATAATAGTGTGTTAGTGATGTCTTCAGCGAGGAGGCCTTGAGAGATAAACTTGTGTAGTTCTTGTAAACAGTTTTTTCTCTACGTGCACTTGCATCATGCTAAATCTTGATTTCAAAAATCGTTCGTTTGATCACGCTTACTGAGTTGTCGTACACGGTGTGAAATCTTGATTCATATATACTGATACTTCATTCTACTAGCTTATCTGACAACTTGATGTATACACGCACTAATAGAGGTCTCTTACTCCATAGCTCGACCCGGTTTAAGGATACGTGCACTCGCCTTCGCGATTTTCTACATCTGATAGAGTTCTACTCGAATTCTATCCTCTCGCTCTCGTGTCTAACACACTCGAAAGCTTTGCTCCAGACATCCGCAAAATACCATACATCACTGTCTAATCTATATGTATCGATATTGTACAAAACTCCACATTTCGCTTAATCTCGGTGCTCATATATTTCATTCACAATAATCTCGTGTGTGCGAGAAGCTCATTTGCGATGATATCATGATCTTTCTCAACTGAGAATGTGGACAACAAGAGTTGATGAGGATTTGTCACACGCCGACATACGTCTGAGTGCGTGATGCTTCTACTCATTTCTCACTAGAGTCCAAACCCTTAGTAGATAGCTCATAGAAGTGTGTGTGTGTGTGTGTAATGCAGAACAGATGCAGTCCACGTCTAGCTCGTCCAAATCTCGCTCGTGTTCCGCACTGTGTTCGATACACATCAAGTAGTTCTCCTTAGGGTGGTGATTAAAGCTGTCTATTCACGAGATTCTAAGAGTTCGAGCAAATGATCTCTGTGAAAGAGTAGAGGACAGCACTGTGAATGATAAATGTTTCTCTCTAACTCGGTAGTGTTAGGTGTTGTGTAGTCATCGCAACTCTAGTGTTGTGGTCGATTCTCGGACACACTTCCCACGTCTCTTCATTCCACTCGATATCCAAATCAAGATATGAGACTGGATAGAGAACCAAGATATATTAAGTAGATCCAGATATGAGAGAGTACTTGAGAGTAGGCTAGAATGTCTCAAAAAGTATGTATAAGAGTATCTAGTATTAGAGTTCGGTCCATCAAAGACAGAAGAGCATTAACAGACAATCAAAGCTCCACCGTGTGTCGCCATGTGTCAATACCATAAGTTATAATCTGTCATCATTAATAATCAGCGCTATCAAGATGCAGCAATGTCAAAGCTCTAAGACCTGTCTCTCTCAGCGTGTCTCACTTCAACAGACCTGATCACTAAGCGTTTTCCATGATTTGTCTTATGCTTGTCATGCACGCGACAGGTGAGAGACATCTCGCTCGAGAATGTGTATACCATATGGCATGACGTCAATGTGCTCCCACAGATAGCGTCTCACAGCGATAGTCTCCTCGACTCAACATGATGTGGGACTAAATCTAAGACGCATTTATCAAATCTTCATATTAGTGCTTCATGACGCGGTAGTGTGTCGCTGATCCTTGGCGGCTGTACATCACAGAGTAGAGTGAAGACAGTGAGTATGTAGAATAATCCTTAGTTGTGTTTGTGGCATCTGGACAGTCGCCTGTTCACATACTTGCGCGTATCTTCGTGTGTGTTATAGAGATAGAGACACCAAGTGACGTAGTGGTGTAACCTTCAGTACGGAGTGTGTGATAGTTGCTGACTTGTGAATGCTTGGGTATACATCAGAGAAGATCGAGAGTTTCGTGTTGACAGTATGTTGCCCTTACGTTAGCATAGTATTTGGTGAGCTAGTTAGTAAGTGTAGTTAAGTTTGGCACTGAGTTTAACTGTCGCATGACGGCACAACCCAGCGTGTACGGAGAAGCTGCTCAGTCCGCATGATCTTCTCGTAAGTAGCATCAGTAGTGAGCTCGCGAAGTCACTAAGAAGTTGTGAGAGTTTATGAAATAGCAGTGTATCATGCGAAGAGATGTCCGTGTTTTGCATACGTTAGAAGAATTGTTGCTGATTTATTGCATGTTCCCCCCGAACGGATATTCACCGAGACCTAATGACAAGTAGCAACAATATTTAGTGTAGTTTACTTCTTCTACAAAATTCCGTTGAGCACGTCAATGACAAATAGAGGATTGTTCAAGCTACATCAAAGTTTCAGAATCTGCTCAAGATAGGAATGTTGGTTTAGGGGGAAACTGATTCAGAAACTTCATCAAAAAGGAATATATGAAGAAAACTTTTCAAGACATGCTGCATGGATTGGGGGAAGTTAATCCAACTCATGCATACTACAATGGTTCCTAAACAAGTAAATACACTGAAGATCTAAGTTGGAATACAAGTTTAAAGACCAGAAGAACTTAGAAGACATCTTCAGCATTAAAAGCACTTTGGAAGACTTTATTTTGTTGTATTTGTACTTGTTAGGAACATTGTAAGTAATTCCGCATGTCCACATATTGGGGGAAGATTGTTAGCTTTAAAATATGTCAACTTATACGGAATTACATTAGTTTATTATAGTCGTGTCGAATAAGGACTAGAAAATAAGCTAGTATAGTTAGGCGACACAAATGCTATATATATCCCCTCCTTACTTCCAAAGAGGGGTGATGATTCATAATTTAACATTTTAGGTGTGTATGTGTTTTCTTCCTGCTTCCTAACACACACATACACATCTTCCTTTTCTCTCTATCTTAATAATATGGCTACCTTTCATTTTTATCCTCCCCGACCTCTTGATCTTACCTAGTTAGTGAATTTTAATGTTAACACATACACATATGATAACACAAGAAAAATAGATAAAGGTGGATAAATATGACAAGTGTGATGACTCAACTAAATTAATAACTCTTGAAGCTTGAAGTCATCTTTGTGTTCTTCACTAAAGAGTGGAATTATTGGATCACTTATAATGGATTATATAACAAGTATAATGATTAAAGAATGTATGAGAGAAAATACATATGCAAGAGAAAATATAGAAAAAGGGTGAAGCAAATGAAAACATTTGGTTCCTATTTATAAGCAAATTTGAAATTCAAATTCTGACCCAAGTTACCAGCTACACGGATCCACGGATCTACCGTAGCCTGGATCTGTCTTTGATTATGGTGGATTCGTGTATAGCATCTAGCTGTTATTTTGTATTTTAGTGATTAACCCCAAAACTTTGCAAAATATTTATATGTACTTAATAATCAGATTTGTTAGATTCTTATAGAAAAAAAATTCTTAACATGAAAAATTTAAGATTTTCTAGATTTGAAAATATTTGGAAAGATTGTTTACATTTATGGTTAATCATATTTTGTCTTGTTGATTAATATAACTAGTTTATAATTAATCATGTGTTTGCTTGAAATCATTTGATTAGTAGTGGTTTATGCAAATGATTAATTTTGTATGCAAGAATTTTTTTTTCTTTGATCATTAACTATGCTTTATAATTCCATATTCATACCTTAATTGATTTGTCATCAGCAAGTAAACTTACGACTAAATAACTTGTTTACGTAAACTTTTGCGTAGTATGACATTATATTTGTTAGTATCAAAACTCGAAGATCATTAAATATAAATATCATTTTTACACGAATATTTGTATTAACAGATTGCTTAAAATTGCAATGGCGCTCTTCGACTCACAGTACATGGGAATTTTGTTGAAACGAAATCCATAATCCGGTTGTGTTCACATCCATATGACTTAAGCAAAGCAAGAGAATAAAGATACGTATTCAGCATCCGCGGTTGACACTACAATACAATCTTGTTTCTTAGATGATTAACTAACCAACTTATCTCCTAGAAATTGAATGCCCCCAGATGTGCTTTTACAGTCATCATGACACACTGCATGGTCTACATTTAAATATGCAATTAGTTCAAAGACGGAATCCTCTGGATACTACAAATCCATGTTATAAGTCTGTTTTAGGTATCAAAAGATCCACTTAACCTCTTTGAGGTGTTTGACCGTAGGTCGTGCTTGATAATGTGCACAAACAAAGGTGTCAAATGCAATATCAGGTCTACTAGCGGTGAGATACATAATCCCATCGATCATGCTATGATATATTGTTTGATCAGTTGGGATGCCTTATAAATTAGCATCTAGTCTGGTAGTGGCCATTGGAGTGCTAATCGAGTCACATCTATCGATACCATGTTTTTGTCAAAATCTCTAAAGTATATTATGATTGACTTATAAAGATTCCACAGGGTGATTGATGAATTTGAAGTCCAAGAAAGAACTTCATTTCACCCATCATTGACATCTAAAAATTGTTTTTCATTAGTTAGGTAAATCTATTTGAAAAAACTGGATTTGTTAAACCAAAAATTATGTCATCAATGTATACTTGTACAAGTAAAATGTCATCCTCGTATATTCTTGCAAACAATGTTGGGTCAACAATACCTTTTGTGAAGTGATTTACAATCAAGAAGGAGGACAACTTGTCATACCATGCTCGTAGAGCTTGTTTGAGACCATAAATAGCTTTTCAGAGACGATTAACATGATCTGGAAACTGAGGGTCTAGAAAACTATCAGGTTGACTCATATAAACTTCTTCCTTCAGTAGACCATTGAGAAATGCGGTTTTAACAACCATCTGATAAATTGTGAAGTTCTTGTGAGCCACATGAGCTACAAACATTCTGACAGCCTCAAGTCGTGCTACGGGAGCAAATGATTCCTCAAAATCAAATTCTTCTTTTTGACGGTACCCTTTGGCTGTCAAGATTTGTTGCGGATGACCATATTCTCTGCATCAGTCTTATTTTTAGCCATGTAACCCCGATAATATTTCTTTCGGCGGGTCGTTCGACTAATTCCCAAACTTTCAATCTTTCAAACTGATGAAGCTCATCTTGTATCGACTCAATCCAGCTATGATCTAACATCGCTTCTTTGATATTCTTAGGTTCAGTAGTACTCATAGTTAAGGAATACATGCAAATTTCTACATTAGTATTGAGTCTACTTTGTGTCATAGCTGGCTTTGAAGGGTCACCAATCACTTGCTTGAGATGATGATTCTTTGTCTATTTATGAGTTGAACGGTGCAGTTGATAAAAATTATGCATATTTAACGAACCCTGATTTGTAGAAGATGACATAGCTTCATCCAAAATAGGCGAACAAAATAGGTTAATAAAAGTATTTCCGTCAAGATCTACAATATCTTCTTGAATTGAGTCTTCAACGAGATCATTTATGATTGGAGATGTTGGTTCTTCAGAAGTGGATACTATTTGAGGAGCTTCTCTTTCATCAACGATAGTTGTTGAAGATTAAGGTGTGTATTCATTATTGTAAATATTATGTGTAACAAAATCATTGGACACTTCTTGGTTTCTTCCCGCATAGTATTCATCATAAAGTAGACCAAAAAATTCATCCAAATCCTCTTTAGTCAGTGTTTGAGTTGATTCTTCTGATGAATCTTGAAAATTTGAGCAATTTAGACTGGGCGATTCATATAGTTGCAACTGCTTCAGCCCATAAGTATTCTAGTGCTTTTAAAAAAATGAGCATTGTTCTCGTAGCCTCCACAAGAGTTCGATTTCTCCTTTCTACAACATAATTCTGTTGTGGAGTTCTGGCGATTGAAAATTGTTACATGATGCCAATTTTTTCATAACGAGACCTCAGCTTGTCATTTTTTTATTTTTGTGCCATTATCAATTCAAATATATCTAATTGTAACACGTAGATTCACTTAAATTTGAGTTATGAACTTGATAATAATTTTTGGAGCCTTATCTTTTGTTTGAAGAAATACACCCACTGTTATCCCTATAACTTCACTTCACCATGGTCGAATCACATAAGAAATAAAGGAAGAAGATGAGAAGAAATGTAGAGAGAAGAAAAGAGAGGTTAGATTGATAAAAGTGTATATGAAACAAAACAAATGAACAACCAACCCTTCTCCATGTGGAGAAGGGGGTATTTATACCACATAACAAGGCCGGCTCCTTTGAGCTACTTGGGCTATGTGGTTTGGTTCTTGGGCCGAGCTAAGGATTACATTGGGCTTAAGCCCGCAACACTTACACAATTAGCTTGCGTAAACGAGCCCGTTACCCGTATCTAGCCTATTACAATGTAATTAAGGTAAAGATCAAGATTCCTTGTTCGACTCAATATTTTTTAGGCTAACAATCTCCCCCGAAGCGAGGTCTTCGAATCTCCTAAGGAGAGTTCTTGAATCCTTCTATCTTGGGCTTCTTGAGATTTCTTTGTCATTGAGGTCTTGAGTCTTGGTCTTGGTCTTTATCTCATTGTAGGCTTGTTTCTTCATGCTTTGTGATCTCTAATCTTGAGCCTTTGTCATTGTCTTTAGTTCCAAGATCTTTAAATCTTTCCTTGTTTGTCTTTAACGTCTAGGCCATCTTGCGCACTTGTATCTTGACGAACATGCTCATACTTTTCATCATATTGAAAGCTTGCTAACAGTCTCCCTTGACAATCTTTGTCTTGATAATCTTGATATGTTAAGGAAGATCTTGAATATCAGAGTTGTGGAAGTCTTTGTCTTTGAACTTAAGCTTTCTTGATTCTTGAATCTTGATTCTTATAGTACGTCTTTGTAGTTTGAGCATGAGCATGTGGTAATGAATCTGACTCAGCTGGAATGAGGTTGCTACACCGTCGTCTACATATGCATTTAAAATGTTAGTAATAAACAAATTTAGATGAATATGGCTTTGTCATTCGTCGAAGTTCGATAGCGTTAACCTCCGGTTCCGTAAGGACCGTTTTATAGTATAAATACTGTACCTGTGATCAGGTAGGTTCAATTTAGAAGAACCTCCTTGACAGGGTTTCCAGTTGTACTAGCTTGTTCTCTTTATCGGACGTCTCAAAGCAAACAGCACGATAAGAGTTAATCAGTTAGTTATTGTCTCACTAATCGATTCATCAATTCATTTACTGGACCAAAATTGATATCCAGTTAACACAAGCTTGATTCGTATAGAATCTCGCAAGTCACCTACCGCAATGCTGTTTGATGATGACACTGGAAGGATTTCTATTCGTCACTGTGTATACTGAAGAGTATCACTCTGAATGTTGTGGCAGAATCACAAGGATAATGTGTAGCACTCTTGTTAATAGCTTGTGAACTTAATGGTGTTCAATAAGTGTTTGTCATGAAATGTGTCCTAATGAGATTTATTTATTGATCTCTTGGCTCTAGACTCGATTTGTGCGTTTTGGTTTTAGTAATCAGAGGCTGGAGCTAACTGCCACCTTTTTAATATCAACTAACTCGGAGTGAGAAAGTCAATAGAAGTCTTGTGAATCTCCGTGACAAATGAGACAAGTATATTTTGAGAGAAACTTGAATGGCTGGGAAGGGTTATGTAGTGCAACACTGGGTCTATGATGTCTTGTCTTCAATTCCAGAATTCATCTTTGTGAAAACTAATAGCATATGTATTGACCCGGTTTCTGCCTAAAGTTGTATGGAGGGCTTCTTTCTTTAGACCCTTTATCCTTACATTTCTTTTTAATTCTTCAACCCCTTTAATGCTTACCAAGACGTCATTACTAACACCTTGTTATGATTGTTCCAGTGTTAACTCATGTCTTAGTCTGCATTATTCCCATTTCTCATTCTTTTCCAAATCATACCTAAGGACTGCTATTTCTAACTATGGTATGTCCTTGGGTAGATCCCTCCGGTTCTGGTTAGATCATAGGACTAATACCTAACCTAACCACCTTATGACTTTAGAATCATCGTGAAATTAATAGGTTGTTAGGTATTTGATCATAACCATAAAACCTTGTTGAAAATCAATCAAAGCGTTTGATAGAATTATCAAAATCGTTTGACACTTTGAGAGTTTCATCTTTTGGAAAACTCCCCCTTTACATGTGCATCGATAATCAAAAGTGTTTAGAACATGTGGGTATGAGTATAAAGCATTTTGAGTCTTTAGATCACTTATTTTTATTCTAGATCACATTTTAATCACATTTCTCCCCTTATTTTAAACACTAAATCACTTAGTTTTGAAATACCAAGTGATTAAAATTTGTCTTGAAAAATTCAAGGGAAGAGAAAATGTGACAACATGAATTATGTGGAACTTGTTCTTGTTGCTGCCCCTCAATTTTACATATGTTTGACACAAAAAAAAGACACTAACTTGTAAATTGAATATAAAATTGATGTTGAGGCAGTGTTGAGCACATAATTTTGAAAGATTATGAATTGTCTTTGAAGAATTCTTGAAAAAATGTGTTCAAACACTTAATCATCTTATAACAAACATTCAAAAGTACGTTGTCATTATTGCCGATTTGTTATTAAGAGACTTTTGATAATGTTTTGAATACATAAGAACTGTCGGTTGATGATGTATCCAAAAACATAAAAACTTTGGTTTTCGAAAAACTCCCCCTCAAAAATTGACTCATTTAGAAAAATGATACCATTGTTAATAAATGATTATCTTTGAAAACTTTGTGAAGAATAGAGTGTTGAACACACAACTTTGAAAGATACCAATTGTTAAATCACTCTCTGTGAATAATTGTCATTAAAGAATCATTCTTTAAAAATTATGTTCAACTTTTTGAAAAATCACATGTTAGAAGACTTCTCTTCTAACGCTAAGGGTAAGTGCACTTATGCGTACACCCTCCTTTTCTTGAGCTCAAAACTTTAAATGTCTTATAGAAACCGCTTAAGACCGAGAAAATTTATTTTCTCGTTGTTAGGATAAGTTATCTTGATAGATAAACTTTCCTTTATCTGAAGTCTGGGTTATGTACTAATTTGCACATAAGCCATTGTCATTAAGTCCGAGTTACAGTCTGAAGTAATTGTAAGTCATTTAGAAAATAGAAATGACATGTTTTGAAACTTTTGAACTCTTGTTCGAACTTCATTTACATACCCGTGTCAATATTAATGACATTTCTAGGTACGTAAATGTTATCGATTCCAAGAGACATGTCGAGAAGATTCTTTTTTGAAATTTTGAATTTATGATTTTGTATTTGCTTTTTGAAAATTTATAATTTTGTATTTGGTTTTGTAGATTTATATTTTTGTATTTTGCTTTTTTAGAAATATTTACAAATCGATGTTTGATGAATATATCAAGTAGTCTGTTTGCCAGAACCTCCAGTTCTGCTGGAGTCAAACATCTCATACCAATTTGTCTAACAAGATACTCAAATCGATCTTGAGGAAGGGCTTTCGTAAACATGTCAGCTAATTGGTATACAGTTCTGACAAAATACAATTCAATTATACCATGTTCAACCTGTTCCTTGATAAAGTGGTAACGAACATTGATGTGCTTGGTACGGGGTTGCACGGGTTGCATGAGATTGCTATGGTTGATTGAGAGTCGCAGTACAATGGTATTTTGTTGTAGTCAAAGCCATAATCCTTAAGCTGTGTCCTCATTTACATTACTTGAGCATAACTTGCGGATAACGCCACGTACTCTGCTTCTGCTGATGACATTGCAGTACAGTCCTGCTTCTTTGACCTCCAGCTGGCTATCTTATTACCTCGGAACTGTATTCCTCTAGAAGTGCTTTTGCGTATATCAAGGCATCCAGCATGATTGGCATCTAAAAAAGCGGTTAGTCTGATACCAGAATCCTTCGAGTACCAGAGTCCCATGTTGATGGTACCCTTTAAGTATCGAAAGATCCTTTTAACCTCTTTGAGGTGCTTTTCCGTTGGTCTTGCTTGATAACGTGCACAGTAGCATACTGCTTGTACTATGTCTGGTCTACTAAAAGTCAGATACAAAAGTGCCCAGATCATACTACAATATTGTGTTTGGTCAACGGGTAATCCACTCAAGTCTGCATCCAGTTTAAGTTTAACAGCCAATGGTGTACCAATGCTATCACATTTTTCCATACCATGCTTTTCAGGTATCTCTAAAGCGTACTTGGCTTGGTTGATAAAGATACCTCATGGGGATTAGTGGATTTAAAGTCCTAAAAACTTTCATTTCCTACATTAAAGACATTTTAAATCTACTGTACATTAGTTTTTCAAACTTTTTTTAAATATTTTATGTTTGTAGACCCAAAAATTATGTCATCTACGTAAATTTGCACAAGTAGAATGTCTTCCCCGTATCTTATCGTGAATAAAGTAGGGTTGATAGTACCTTTAGTGAAACCTTTAGATATCAGGAAATTTAAGAGTTCATCATACCAGGCTCTTAGAACTTGCTTCAATCCATATAGAGCTTTCCTTAGACGGTAGACTTTTTCTGGATGATCAGGGTCAACGAACCCTTCTAGTTGAGCAACATAAATCTCTTCTTTCAGTGGACCATTAATAAAATCCGTTTTAACATCCATCTAATAAATTGGAAAATATTTGTGTGTTGTGTAGGCAATGAAAATCCGAACAACTTCCAAGCGAGCGACTGGTTCAAAAGATTCTTCAAAGTTAATACCCTCTTCCTGAGCATATCCTTTAGCTACAAGTCGAGACTTATTGTGAAATACAATTTGATCTTCATCCTTTTTGTTCTGCCATAACCACCTTAACTTGATGACTATCTTGCTAAATGGTTTGTCGATGAGTTCCCAGACTTGTAGTCTGTCAAATTGATGAAGCCCATCCTGCATTGATTCGATCCATGCATGATCAACCATTGCTTCCTTAATGTTCTTTGGTTTTGCAGTACTCACGGTGAGTTCGAACATACACATTTTAGGATATGTAGCAAGTTGTCGTCTTGTCAACACTAGCTTGGATAGATTTCCATGAACTTATTCTAACGGATGATCTTTTGTCCAATGGTAGTCAGATTGGTGACGTTGGTAGAATGTATGCATATTTGAATTATCCACATTGCGTGTGGAAAACTCAACAACTTCTTGTACCGGTGTACAAAATTGGTTGATAAATTCATATGGTTTAAAACGTGCATCTTTTGCTT
>BQNB010057939.1:16855-37991 GCA_026074375.1 Tanacetum coccineum
CCAAGCACAGAGTCACTTGACTCTATCTTTAACAGGCTTCAGAAAATTGTTAGCCAGTTGGCCATCTTGGGTGAAAATATCTCTCAAGAAGATCTCAATTTAAAGTTCTTGAGAAGTCTGCCTTCTGAATGGAACACTCATGTTGTGGTCTGGAGGAACAAACCAGATCTTGACTCAATGAGCTTTGATGATCTCTACAACAATTTTAAGATTGTTGAACAAGAAGTCAAAATAACTGTTACATCAAGCTTAAATTCAGGCTCTCAGAATATGGCTTTTGTTTCAACTCCTAGCAGTACCAATGAAATTAATACTGCTAATGTTCAAGTTAGTACTGCTAACTCTACAGTTAGTACTGATAGTGCTCTTGATAGTACTGCTAACTTAAGTGATGCCACTGTCTATGCTTTCCTGGCCAATCAACCAAATGGGTCTCAACTTGTTCATGAAGACCTATAACAAATCCATGAAGATGATCATGAAGATATGGATTTGAAGTGGCAATTGGCACTACTGAGTATGAGAGCAAGGAGGTATTACCAGAGAACTAGGAAGAAGATCACTATCAATGGAAGTGATACTGCAGGATATGACAAGTCCAAGGTAGAATGTTTCAACTGTCATAAGATGGGACATTTTGCAAGGGAATGCAAAGGTCCTAGGAACCAAGAAAACAGGCCTAGGAATCAAGACAGCTCAAGAAGGACTGTGAATGTGGAAGACACTTCTTCCAAAGCAATGGAGGCTATTGATGGAGATGGTTTTGATTAGAGCTACATGGCAGATGAAGAAGTCCCTATCAACTTGGCTCTTATGGCTTTCTCAGATTCAGAGGTACATAATAACAAAACTTGTTCTAACACTTGTCTTAAATCCTTTGAAACTCTTAAAACTCAGCTTGATAATTTAAGAGTAGAATTTAATAAATTTGAGTTTAATCTAGCTTATGTAAAAGAACAACTTGTCTTCTACAAAAAGATTGAGGTTATGTTTTGTGACCAAATTGCTGTTTTAAAAAGAGATGCCTCATTTAAAGACTCAGAAATCACTACTCTTAATATTCAGATAGAAAAACTTAAGAAAGAAAAAGAGAGCAATCAGATTAAAAATGACAATTTTGAAAATGCCTCTAAGAGCCTAGATAAATTAATAGGGAGTCAAATTTCTGATAACAATAGAAAAGGAGTAGGGTATAATGCTGTTCCACCTCTACCTATAGGCTTATTTTAACCCCCAACTATTGATTTGTCCAACTTTGGTCTTAAGGAATTTCAACAGCCTGAATTTGAAGGCTATGGATTTAAGGACAATAAGAGTGTCTGTGAAAATTCCTCAAATGAGATTAAGAAAACTACTGATGCCCCAATAATTGAAGATTGGGTTCCTGATTGTGATGAGGATGATTCTGAAGTAATGATATTAAAATCTGATAATGTTCAACATAAACCTGAGCAAGCTAATCAACCTAAGAAAGTTAGTCAAAATCTTAGGAATAACAAAACAAAATGGAATGAAATAAAAACTCAAAAATTAGAAGTTAGGTTTCAGACTACAAAGAAAGCTTTTTTTGTGTGTGGGAGTTTTAACCATCTAATTAAAGACTGTGATTTTCATGATAAAAGGATGGTACAAAAACCTGTGTTGAACAATGTGAAAAAGGGAACTGGTTAAAGGGAAGTTAGACCAGTTTGAAATAATGCTATAAGGGTTAATCATCAAAATTTCTCTATTTCTAGAAGGAATTTTGTTCCAACAGCAGTTTTAACCAAGTCTGGAATAGTACCAATCAGTGCTGCCAGGCCTATTAATACTGTTGCACCTAAATCCTTTAGAAATGTTGCAAAAACTAGACCAAATGCGTTTTAGAAGTCACATTCACGTTGTAAAATCTAGACCAAATGCTTTTCAGAAGTCACATTCACCATCTAGGAGATCTTTTTACCAACATACAGCACTTAAAAACAGAAATTTGAATAACGAGTTAATACTGACAAGTAAATTCTGTTATACAAGCTAAAGAAAAAGAGATGATAAAGTTGTTGTGACAAGAAGATTAATGATGATTAAGACCAAAGTCATGGCTGGTGTTGAGACCTAAAATTATAGTACTATGATACATGTCTCCAAAAACAATGATCATTACATTTGTAAGCAATTTGACTATGTTGATCCAACAGGTAGAATCAAGGTCATTAATGGCTTGGGTCCCAAAAGAGAAAATTATTCTCATTAAGAGTATTATCAAAATGTGTGGATTGTATTTCTTTGTGTTAGAACTAACAAATTACAGGTTTAAGTTTAAAGGTTATTTTTGATTAAAAAGGAATATGCAATTTGAGGAAAAATGCCTAGAGTTGAAGGAGGATATTGATGATAGCATGAATGTCCTTTCAGTGTTGGTTGTATACCACACAACAAATGGTCATCAATTCACCATGTCTAACAGACAAGAAAGAATTGGCTATTCCAGGGCAACGACAACTGTACAGAAATTCTAAATCCGATGATGGCTGATAGTTGTCCAAAAACTATTATTTCCAAACTAAGTTTTTGGGATGAATTAAGATTAACTTTTGGAAAGAAATGGGTCAAAATTATATTTTGGTTTGAACTACAGTTTTGCGACTTCTATTCATGGTTTAAGCATAAATATGGATCCTCATGAATTCTCACAAGGTCTATCTATTCTTTCTATTGTGTTAGTCATGAATAAGGCATGTTGTTGAATTGATATTGAAGAATAATATTAATACTGGTAGGCAAATTGTTAATACTGGTGGGTTCAAAATTAATACTGTTAGTTAAGAAAATGCTTTGGATTGTGTTTTTCTTGGTTTTGAACTAACATTTGCAGGATAAGCAAAATTGATTGTCTATTATCAAGTGAAGTATTGTTTGAGGGGAGGCTCATGATGTCTGATATAGCACTCCAGTAAGATTGGAAAACATTGAAACATCAGATAAAAAGTGTCAACACATAGGAAAATCAAAAGAGGTCGGGACACTAAGGTACCTCAGTCTGGTGGTCCCCCTGACAAAGGTTGGTGATGAGGCTGTCCATAAGGAGTTGGGGTGAGCAGAATGGAAAGGTCTGCCACTCAACTAGCTTTCTAGCTAACGCAGAGCATGACATGGTAACATAAACTAAGACCCAATCTATGACAACAACTAATGAATTAAGTCCTTTGGGATTTGGTTCAGGTAGTGGTCCCAGGTGTCAAGTTACCATATTGGGGATGTAGATGCTCAAACTAGATTTGAGGCTGCATCTAAACGTCCAATAGCCTCCTCTCTCAAGAGGTTACACACTTGGGAAGTGGGGAGACAGTATGAAACAAATGGTGAATTGATGGAATTTGTACAAAAATTATTGTGACTTGATGAGCAAAAAAGAATTGGAGAGGATAATTGTGAGCATAAAAACAGTTTGATCAAGAGAGAAAAGAAGCTGATGATATTGACTGGAGTAAAATTGTTGAACAAGCTCAAAAGAGACAGTCAGGTTCATTGATAAGGTATCATGCTCTCAAGAAGAAACTAGTTATAGTAGCTTAAGCTTCAGGTTCAGAGCCTTCTCAAGAACAATCAACTGTAGAACCAAAAGAGTTATCTGAAGATCTTAAGGAGATGTTAGAGATAGTTCTAATAGAAGAAACCAAGGCAGAAGCTCTACAAGTTAAGTATCCTATTGTTGATTGGGAAGTTCATACTGAAGGATCAAGAAAATATTAGAAGATTATCAGGGTTGGAAACATCACAGAGGCATATGAAGGATTTAAAGATATGCTCAAAGGGTTTGACAGAGAAGACCTTGATACATTATGGAGCTTCGTTAAAGGAAGATTTAGACCTGTAGAACCTTCTGAAGATATGGAAAAAGCTTTATGGGTGAAACTTAAAAGACTTTTTGAATGATAAAGATGATGTACTAATGGGAGAAACTACCAAAAAAGAATAAAATTATTGCTTGATCCTTTGACATGATACTGTATTGTTTCATCTGAAGTACATCATAGTAATCTTCTACAAGATGACAAGATAACAATTCGCTGGTTTGAAGAAAGGATAACACTAACAAAGGGACTTGCAATTTTGATGCTAAGTAACAAGCTAAGAGTGGATCAACAGTCATAGATGGCAGATGAGCTTTTGACAAAGATCTACAATATTGCAAACGGACCAAGAAAGTAAAGTGTTTGGAAGCATCCTCAGCAAAATACATCAGAAGAAACTTAAGATTAGTGTAAATCCAAGTTTAGGAAAGGGATTGTTGGGATTTAGAGTTTTACACTTAATACTGCTGATATTGTTAGTCTACCATTACATTGTTAGTACTGCCAGGGTCATCATCATATAGTTAGTACTGCTTAAGTGATATGCATGAGTTATATTAGGAATAGATATGCATGATCACTTAACGCGTTTTGTAAGCCCATTAGGGTTTCTTTGGTGTATAAAAGGAATCTTTACGGCATAGTTAGAGAGATGAATAAGAATAGAATAAAAAAGATAGAAAAGTCATAGTTATTTAGGCAAAACATATAGTTGTTTTGTGAATCATTCAATATATTAAAAGTTTTGTGAAAATTCTTGTGTTACTGTTACATTGTTTCTTCTGGTGTATAAAGATTAGTTTTCGCATAATCTTTATATATTACTCAGGGTTTCTATCAAAGTTGTTTAAGATCTATCTAAGACAACTTAAGCTTTAACAAGCTAATCTAAGATCTGTCAAAAGGGGATCCACACAAGCCTTGAAAACTAAATGTACAAGTCTTAAAAACTAATAATAATTACATTAAATGTGTGATTGTTAATTTCATTGAATGCTAATTGTTAATTTGAAAGTTTAAATTAATAGCCTCATGCCTATATAAATCTATTATACCCATGACACAATTCTCATTCACTCCTCTCTCTTCTCTAACCACCACCTACTGCCCTCACCACCATCGGTTGCCGCCTCACTGCCGCTGTCTGCCACCGCTCGCCACCGTATCTAAAATGTTTTAGGTTTTTGTTTTTTTGTTTATAATATATTTAATAGATTTATATGATTTGGCATGTTTTGAAGGGCTTTTTTGTTATATATTTTTCAAATGTTTTTTTATAAATGGAACGAGTGTTATGATAATGAAGATGAACTACAATCATTTAGGCATAAGGCACGACAACAAGATAAAGTATACGAGGAACGTGAAGAATGTTGTTGAATTTCGCATTTTTGCACTGGTATATTCTATCTGAAAGGTCATGAAGGGGTGATGAATGAAGTTCCTGATGGTGCTGCAAGCTTTGCATCCAGTTATTGGCTTAGGAACAGCGACATGTATCGAGTTTAATTACTCTTATCAATATTTTACAACGACAATAAACGTTACATTTAAAAGATATATTTTTACGTGTGTATGGTACTCGTGTTATGTAACTTTTATAAACTAACATTGGATCGACAAATGTAAGCATGATTTTCATTTGTCATGCACTTATTAGTCTATACATAATTATTCTAGGCGTGTCATATTTCAGTATGTTTATTTTAGACGTGTTATATTTTTGGCATGATTAGATTTTCATTAATTTCCAATAGCTGGATCCTTAGATGTAGGATTAGTCTTGGGCTCAAGCCTTATCTATCTATATCTATATCAATACTACATTATAAAGCATTTTTCACCCATTCTTGAAAAGAGTAGAACGTTGAAAGTTGAAAAATATACAAGCCTTGGAAACTAAATGTACAAGTCTTGAAAACTAAGAATCTTGACATTAAATGTGTGACGAAAAACTTAAAAATGTACAAGCCTTGGAAACTAAATGTACAAGCCTTAGAAACTAATAATCTTGACATTAAGGCTGAACGGAGTGGGTGCAAACTCACCTATGTGAGTTTCCCACTCGCGCGCGAGTGCCACGCCGGTGGCAAAACTCAACTAGGTGAGTTGACATTATCATGGTGAGTTTGGGCAATTTTTGTGTCACTTTGGTGGGTTACTCACCTACGGAGTTTATTTTGTGTCCCATTTCATTTTTATAAGTAAATGTTAATTGTTTGAGTGTGTGTGTATTTAGTAGGTATATGTTTTATAAAGTGAATATTTTTAATGACAGTGAGTTTTAGTGGTAAGATGAGTTCTTATTACGGTTGAAATGTAAGTTGTAAGGTGAGTTTTATCTGGAAAGAGAAAACTGATGTGACGCTGATGTGTCAGGTGGGTTTACCACCACCACTCCATCCAGCCTAAATGTGATTGGTAAAATTTGATGACTTAACAAACATATCTTGGTCAGATTTAATAACATTAAAAGATTGATGTGGTACTGATTATAATAGAAATTCTTAGTGGCTTATAAATACAAGTTGACCTGTTTTTCGACCATAACTGGTTGAACCTGCTGGGTCGAACCGGATTTCAAAACATTATGTTTAATCTCCAAACCATCAAACTTTTATTATCTTTTGTTTATAACCTATAAACTTTTTTTATCACTACAATTATTTATCGCTAGGAATTCCCGCCGCTATGCGCGAGTACTCGTCTAGTAATTTATATAATTGAATCTTATTAGACTGTTTTCAATAGACAATAGATAAGTTAAAAAATATATATACAATTAGATATCATCAATGCAAAATTGTTATATGTTACTCCCTTCTAAACAAATCGTTCTAAATCAGGCTTGTAAAATTCGAACATATATGTAAATGTTATTTTATAGTAATTTTACTTATCAACTTGATAAATAATCTGATTTGCTAATGTCTAGCCTTTTTTTTATTTAAAGTGTCATATTATATATCTATAAAACTGTATTTTATAAAAGGTGTCTATAATGGCCATTTTACATATTCAGTTATAAATAATCTGATTTATCAAACACTAAAAAACTGATTATCTAATTATTACGATATCAAATAGCATAATCAAATCCAAACACTAAATTTCAAAATCACATTTTGTAAAAACTCGCTTATGCGTTTCAAAACCCATAATCTATTTTAGATAAGCAATCCAAAACACCCCCTTAGGAATCGTAATAATCAAGTTTAGTGCACTTAGAGGGTGTTTACTAAATTAAGTGGTAATAAATGAAGGTCTTAACTAGTCACTTATTGAGAAGACTTTAGTTTTAATTTGTCCCCCAAGAGGCATTAAAGGTTTGGCCCACTCATTAAGTGGGAATAAGGGAAAAAGAAACACCCCCTTAGAGCTCCAGGTACCATAACGCCGTGGGTGGTGGCGTTAACGCCGTTGTCGGCGTTATGGTACCGTCCGGCAAAAAACCTCGACGGCGTTGGTGGTGGAGTTACCACCCCAACGCCTCGTTGAGGCTCACTTTTTAAAAAATATATATATATATATAACGGCTATATTAGCCTTATTTTAAAAAAAAAATTATTCAAAAAATGCCGGTAACGGCTAGTTTTTTTTTTAAAAACAAATTTTTTTTTAAAAAAAAGTGGCTAACGGCTAGTTGAATAAAAAAAAATTCAAACTATTTTTACCCACTATATATATCTCATTTCATCCTCAATATTCATCATCAACCTACACATTCAATCTTCATCCAATCTTCATCTTCATTCTTCAAAAAAAATGGCCGACTTTCCCAATCAAGGTTCGTTTTGGAGCCTCCTTAACTCCGGCACAATGGGTTCCGACTCTACCTCGAATTCTGCATTCCCCGGCTTTTCTAGCCAAACTCCGATGACTCCCGAGCAATTTGAGTTTTTCTTCAACGCACAAGAAGCTTTTATTTGTCATTTCAACAAACTTACCAAAACATTTCAACAAACCCACCACAACAACAAAGCCAATCTTCAAACTCATTTCCACAACAAACCGACTCCCAACCCAAAAAATCCCGAGTTAAACACGTGGCCAAAAGATCAAAAGGAAAAGAGGCCGAACCGACGGGTGAAGTTACTTTACGTTGGTCCTCGGACGAGGAAGCGTTACTTGCCGAGTGTTTCGTTGCGGTATCCGAGGATCGTAACGTCGGGCGGTCACAAGCGAATGACACGTTTTGGGTTCGGGTTATGCACGAATTTAATCGGAAAAATTTCCAAAAACGTACCAAGGATATGTTGACAAGCAAATGGACGACTTTGAACCATCATTGCCAAAAGTTCAACGCAATATACAAAAGGTGCCATCGGTTGAAAAAAAGTGGCGAGAGTGAGGTTGATTTGATGGGCCGGGCTCGGGGAATGTACCAAGACGAGAGTAAAAATTCATCGTTTAATCACGAAAAAGCTTGGGCGATTTTGCGACAACACGCAAAATGGGACGCACCCGAAGTTGCACCGGTTGATTTAACCGAAGACGAACCGGACGATTTTCACGCAACGGTTAACACCGACGAGCTATTCGGTGCCGATCCAAGACCTCGTCCACCCGGGAAACAACGCACCAGAAAAAAAAACCCAAATCTGACACATCGGCGAGCACCGGGGGAAGTCAATCGTCCCAATTCGGTGATTTTGTGTCTCACGAGCTTCGTCTCAAACGGGAGGCCGCCGAAAAGGCGTTTGAGGCGTCGAAAGACAAAGACGAGACGATTAAAAGTTTGGAGGAGTTGCGATTTCTCGCCCTTAGCACGAAGGATTTGTCGGACGACGACGCCTATTGGATCGAACGGAAAAAGGCTCAAATCAAAGCCAAGCTACGCGCCGAAATGCCGATGGAACCGAACAACGAAGACGACTCCGACGAGTAGTTTTTTTTAATAAAATTCGAATGTTTAATTTTTAAGTTTGTGTAATTTTTTATTTTTTTTTAATTTCGGTTGTAATTTTTTTTAGGAATTGTAATTTTAATTTTTAATGAATGAAAATGAATTTATTTAGTTTTAAAAGTGATGAAAAAAGAAAAAATAGTGGGTCCCAAAAAGTGGTGTTATTGAGTTATGGTTACCTGGGTTTTTTTGGATGTGAATGTGAATGTGAAAAAGCTGACGTGGCACCCCATAACTTGGTGTTACCAAGTTATGGTACCTGGAGCTCTTAGTCCCACAGCCAAAAGTTCAATATAGACCCAATATTTGCCATAGACCCATTTTTCGTTATAGCCACTCATTTTTTCATCAAAAATAAAAAAATTCATTTTCCACCTCTTTTTTAAAAATTAAATATCTCACACACTTTTAATCGTTACGCAAAACAAAACAAATCATCGCGGCGAGAATTAAATTATCTTTCTATAGATGGGCGACACTATGTACTTTTGACGAATTTTTTTATGATTGTATGAAGTCCATATACGAATGTTATGAAATCATATATGATATTATAAATCATAATAATGATTCGTTATATGACAACATATATGAATCGTCACTACAATCATATATGATTCGTCATACGAATCATATATGATTTTCGCAATTCGTGACTGAAACAAATTTATGAAATCATATATGATTTTATGAAATCATATATGATTCGTCATACGAATCATATATGATTTTCGCAATTCGTGACTGAAACAAAATTGAAAAAAAGTTCGTCGGAATCACAAATCATATATGATTTTATGAAATCATATATGATTTTATGAAATCATATATGATTTTATGAAATCATATATGATTCGTTATACGAATCATATATGATTTTCGCAATTCGTGATTGAAAAAAAAAATCGAAAAAAAGTTCCTCGAAAGTATATCGTGTCACCCGTCTACTGAAAGATAAAAAAAATACTCGTCGCGATGGTGTATTTTTTGTCGTGTGACGATTTACCGTTTGTAAGATATTTTATTTTTAAAAAAGATGTGAAAAATAAGTTTTTTTTATTTTTGATGAAAAAATAGATGGTTGAGATTGATTTATTGGATCTATGACAAATAATGGGTCTATGTTGATCTTAACTCCATTGAATGTTATTGACTAAATTAAATTGTATATTTAAATTATACAGGACATAAATGGTTAAACTAAATTGCATATTTAATTTATATGAATGGCTAAATTATATATAAATGGAGATTATTGAATGTTATTGAAATATTCAACAAATTAAGTGAAAAGTGAAAATTCATTATATAAAGTTTACTATAGTAATTGTATAAATGGCAATCATAATCATTCCCGTATAAGGTAATATCATTGAATGTGTTAAACTTATTTTGATTTTTTTTTTGTTGAACTTGAATATAATAGTAAAGCACATTGAATTAGTGTAATTGTTTTCTATCTTACAATACTATATGATTATGAATCATGATATTTGCTCATTTCGTTTTATCTTTTAATTTACTTACTTTTTCTAAAACTAATAAAGTCTAATTATATTTTGCAGGATGTGATTAGATCTTTGAATATCGTGTATTATCATAACTAACTACCAAAAAAAAATCAATTTGTTTGGTAAATTACTTTACATTAGAGAGAAGCTAATTAACAATGATTAAATTACTAGGTTTTTGTGGCCTTCAAACCCTGCAATGTTTTATGTAGCACTTTAATAAATTTGTGATACTTGTTTAGTTACCCTGTATTCACTACCTTGGTCAAGCCATTTTTTTATAGTTAGGCATCTATCTTAGTGCCTTATACCTAAAGCTATACCTACTGTGATTCTTGGCAACAAATTAAACATACCCCAAGTAATTATTCCTTCACTATTGTGATCTTTTATTGTTTAAACATTATTTCACAGATGCTGTTAATGCCTGATCGTTACTGGCCCAACGACGATATGAGCAGAATCCTTGCCGTTGTGGCTGAACTAGCGAACGATGGAGTTGAGACTTTGGGGTTCCTGGCCCGCCCAATATCGGATGCATTAAAAGTCCGGTTTCATGCTAAAAAATATATTCTAATTGACCAGATTATACCCTTAGGAGACGTCTATTACTACACCGTGTATACGGCTTCGATCTTCGGGCATACCGAAGCTAAGGTGCGAGTACCTCAGTGATGGCTTTTTGACGGATTTTTCAAGTGATGCAGTTTATTTGTAGCTCTCTGAATTCAGAACTCTTATTGTTATCTTTTTGTTTAATTGTTTGTGTGTTTCTTCTCTTTTATTTGCACATGCTATATTGCAGTAGATTATACTACTAATTATCTCATACTTGAGGGGTTTATATGATTGGTAACCAAATTGTGTGTAATACACACTGTTTGACTCCTGACATAACAAAAGTGGCACTTCCTTAAATGTTACCTCCTGGTCATTGCAACATGAAACCAATTGGATCGAACACAGTAGCTATCTAAAATCAAATCTAAGAGAAATGCAAGTTCTTCTGCTCATACTGTTACGCTTCATGGCTCAGAGTTTATTTGATATTAAATGACCACGTGTGTTTTAAATAAGACGTGTTGAAAAGCTATGCAATAGAGGTTGTGTTTTATGCTGGGTTTGATTGTTAACCTGTGAGGAGTGAATTTGTGTTTTTACCCACTAATTGATGTTGGGTTTTGAATCAACGATAATCATACCAACTTTTACGAATGTGAAGTTGTGATTTTTTTCTCATTTGATCCTCTACCTTTCTTATTCAAATATTTTTTCTCATTTGATCCTAACTCAAGTGGTAAATATTGATAAAGTAAGAGTTCCTAATCTGATTCAGGCTTAAACCGATTTATACCAAGAATTTTGAGTGATGTTGTAAATCTTCAAGTAAATTGAGATAAAACAGAATAAATCATCCATTAATAGATTTCTAGGTGAATGAGGTAATATTGACACCTCTAGTGGCTACAACTAAAACGAAACAACTTTTCAGTCACAGGATGCGACAAAATGTACGCACTACAATGATGCGAACCAAGCTATTCAAATAGAACATTTTCCGGTTTCGCACCTCTTTTGTTCTTGGTACGAGCTCATATATTCTACCAAATGTGTCCTAGGGGTCAAAGTCAGGTTCTCCTCTCTTCACAGGCGATGTGGAACAAGGAATTGTGAGCACATGTCACAGGATGTTGATGGAAAACAAGATTTCTAAAGCACTAATCGTTGGATTTGGAATTTAATGGTGTAATGTACAAAAAACAAGAGTTACAAAAGTTAATTGACACAAAATTTAGATAGGGGTAAACAAAGTAGCAAACCCTCTATCCATGAGAATTTGCATCTTATCGTCTATCATCTAGGTCGTTTCAGATCTTATTTCACCTTAAAGGGTTAAATAAGTAAAACAAATTAGATAGCTAAAGAGGAAATCGGAAGTCACACAAATGTATTTTAACAGCTTAAAATCCTAAATAAATTTATTCAAAAAATCAAAAGGTTATTGAAATAAGAAAACTTCCATGAATCATAAACATATTTGATACATAATTATTTATAAAGTTGTTTTCAAGTACTTTCCAAAAACTTTGACAAAAAGTGATTTGGGCGACCCAACCAATCAGACCCATTAGCCAACATGACACCTCTAGCAAAGAAGCATAGTCCTGACATGTTTTGAACATTCCATATGATTATATGTAGGTAATAAATGGAGTGATAGATTAGTAAGATGCACTCACCTTGATATACAACACATGTGGCGATCTTACATAATTCCCATTGCTCATTTCCGACATCAATGAGAGCAAGGCTAGCTTTGGGACTAGTACAAAAAGGGCTTTTTAGACCCCCTTATTAAGAGCCTTTCACAAACGCACAGGTCTATATGTTATATAGACAGGTTACTTTAATGAGCACCGGTCCAAACATAAAAATTATATCTAGACCGGTGGATATCAAATGAACGGGCCTTAATTACTTTGCTTATAGACCGGTGACTAAACAACGCAGCCCAAATAACCTCATTTCCACTTTTGTTTTAGGAGGCCTTTTCAATCTCACACACCGCCAAACTCAAAACCCTCACACAATCCTTCACATTCAAAGATTGTAACTTCTAGGTCACGAAGTCAGTTCGAATCCACTAAAAATGAGGTATGCAACACAATCACTAAAGAGACCCTAATTAGGGTTCTTCACAACCCGTATCCTAAACTGTGATTTTGGTTAAATTAGTTCTTAAATCATGTGGGATTATGCTTATTTATGCTTTTTTGTTGCTTAATCTTACTTTTCAAATGCTATGAATCAAGATATGTTGGGTAAATAGCTTTGTTATGGTTAGCTGGGTCATAAGAATTGAGCCTGGTTGGTTTAACTTCTATATATTTAAACTTATGATATTCTAATCCTTATTTGTAGTTATTTGTTTCTTAATATGATATAAGCGAATAAATTTATTTTTAGTTTTGATGTAGATTTTTTACAATACTTAACAAAACTTGAGAAATAAATATAAAAAATCAATATAAAGTATGCGTGTATGTCAATTTTGAATCGTGGCTTGCTTTTTATAATCTTTCCGCAAATTTCGTATGGAGTCTTCTATGGTCATTTAGTGGCCTATCTTGGTGTTTGACTTCCATTTTGGATTCATGAAAAATCTTGCAGGCAAGAAAACTGTTACTAGATCCAGCAATTCATGAGGAGTGTACAAGATTAAAGGTACTTTGAATATTGAATGATAGTAGTGTTAATTGTTTGAGGCTCTATTTATAACATATAATAATTAAAAATTTATGTTTGATACACGTTTTGTGATGCAGAGGCGTTGACTTTTAGTCAGAGTCATAATGCATAGTCAAAGTCAAGACATTGACTTTCCATTTATTTATTTAAGTTTCTTATTTGACAATGAACGGGAGGACCCTTGTATGGTTATATCTTTGTTGGAAAAAGTAGAATCTTGGATCTTCATGCGCATTATTGAGTCCATCCGGAGGCAAACTCTTGCTCCTTATATGCAATCCACTGCTGCAAAGGGAATCCCTATAATTGTAGATTAAGGCTATAATAAAACTTGTCAAACAACATCTGGTTCACTTGAGCATGAGCAAGTCCACACCTCCTTGAAACTTTGGAAAATCGCTTTCATGGATGCTTATGAAATAATTTTTCCTATTCGAGCTGCAGGACACGATTGCGGTTGCTTGAGTGTCCTTTCTATGTTGATAATAGAGTATGGGATGAGAGGCTGTCCAAAACTGGAGAGGTTGGAAATACGAGACTGCCCATTTGGTGACTTAGCATTGCTTTCATGTTTGAATAAATATGAGTCCATGCAATCCTTATGGATGTTGGCCTTTAACTTGACAATAAAGAGAAGGCTATGTTAAACGTTGAAGTGATCAAAGCTGAAGAAAACTCAAGGGCGAGTTTTTCTCAAGCGCGGGAGAATGATGCAGAGGCGTTGACTTTCTGTCAGAGTCATAATGCGCTATCAAAGTCAAGACATTGAATTTCCATTTATTTATTTAAGTTTCTTATTTGACAATAAACTTTGGTTTTTCCTACAAATAGTCGGTCTTTTCTTTGTATTGGAATATGTTTTTGAGTTTGATAATAATAAAAGCTATTGCTTTGATCAAGAGAATTTCTCGTCTTGAGAATTTCGGATTAGTTCTTGTGTTGTGTGGTTTGTTTATATCAATCTGCATTATCTTGTATGAAACATCTAATAGAGCATTAATGAAAACCAACTCTTTTCTCGCCCAGTTAAATGAGGGGTTTAGCTATTTAAGGTTTGATATTTCTGGAATCTGATATAATTAAAGTTTCTTCTTTTGATACATTTTGGATATGTAGATTACGAAGGTGGTCGATGATAAACTTGTGGAGCAGGGTATGTTCATTTCCTTACGTGTCTAGTTTCATTTAAATAAGAGTATGGCTTTGTTCAGCTGATTGTCATTTAAATAAGGGATTGTAAAGTTGGTCGTTGATAAACTTCTGTCTTGTTGCTTTATAAATGTTTCTCCCTCTATCTAACACACTTTTGAAAGTTGGAAATCCTCATGTTTTATCGACGGTGTTCTTGCTTTTAAAATATAGCCGAATTGGTTGCGGCATAGTACAATACTTCTGTTTAACCGGTTTAACACATGCGAGGGAGTACATCTTCAAAATCACATCTTTAAAATCGGGGACCAAAGCTATTTGGTCACATGCATCTTGGTCTGTTATAAAAATTAAAATGATTAGTTTATTCAGATTATGAATGAAGATCAAAGATGCCTTATATATATTAACATTACTTAGAAAAATCATCAATAAAGATCAATATCTAGTTGCGTTGCATAATAGAAAACCAAAAAACCAAGTAGTTGTTGATTACACTATTTTGCTAATATTCTAAATTTATTTTCTATCAACTATTAAAGCCTTGATAAACCAATGTGATGACTTATAAATATATTAAAGTGAGCTTTGAAAATTAACTGTACCACATCACTTTGATAGGTAATCTTGTTTAAACCATGTCATTGGTAGCTTTCCTCCTGAAAACAAATAAACATATGATTTATAGCATTTTATATAACTTTAGTTTAACGTTTTATATAGTGCACACTATGGTCGAAAATTTTAGGTGTGTCTGGCTTATGAGTTCAAAACAAGACTTTTGGTTATTGCACCAATTCGAGGATCCTTCTGAGCAAAAGGGACACCAATAGACCCACCATAAAAGCAAACCCATCTCCATCTAGATATTCTGCCTCTATCGACTGGTCCAAACCCATAATCAACACAGTTGCATCTGCTTGTCGGGCTGCACCAATAGCATCTTTAATCAAATGAGCATTTTTGCATTTAACATTTTTGCATTTAACATCTGTGCTCATCCTTGTCTTCTTCTTCATCCAATTCATCCTCCTCGTCATTTCCTTGCATCTTTGCATATTTCAGCTAGGATTCAGATCCTCTTTGGAAGAAACCCGAGTAAATATATTGGAATAAACAGACATGTAAAATTTTTAATTTTCGATGCTCGTTTAAATTAAAATTAAATAGCTTCAACCTATCTTTCTCATATTGATTCTAAATACAAATGTGAAACATGTGTTGAAGCCAAACTTACACAGAACTTCTATTCAAAATCGGTTAATCTGAACACCGACCTCTTGATATATTACAACACAGACATATGTGATTTTTGAAATCACTAACCGCACGAGGGTGGCAAAAATACTTTACACGTTTATTTGAGGATTGTCCAAGTATTGCTATGGTTTACAATGTTAAAAGTAAGACGAAGCCATAGACAAGTTCTTGTTCTATACAAAACCGAAGTTAAGATCAACTAGGTAATTAAAATTCAAGTTTGTACGAAGTGATAGAGGAGTTGAATCTGGCTCATACGCCGAAGCTTTGTCAAACATGGAATTAGACACGAGTTCAATGCTCCGCTATACACCTCAGCAAAAACGGAATAGCTGAAAGGAAAATCGTACCTTGAAAGAAATTGGATCCTGACTAGCCATTTGACATTCTGGCATGAGGCCAGACATGTGGGGGGAAGCCATTTCGACGCTACTTATCTTTAAATAAAAACCACGTAAAGAAAAAGATAAGAGACTCCTTATATTATTGGCTGGGAAAGAAAACACATCATATCAATACTTACGAGTGTGGGGTTGTTTAGCCAAGTAGCAGTGCCAACTCCCCAAGGCCCAAAAGCACGGACCTAAATCCTGTGGAGTTGTATATTCAATGGATAAGCAAAAAAAAGCACTCTTATCTTACATTGTACATGAATCTAAAAATCCTGATATCCAAAAGAATACAATAAATGGAATACCAGGACATGCTTTCTTTCTATGAAAAATATATTTCCTCGGTTTATCAAAAGGGAACTGAGCTCAACTAGATTCGATAACAAAGGTTTGTCCAAGATAAGAGACAAAGAGTTATAATGAATCCTCCAAGATGAGAGACAATATCAAACCGATGAAGAGAGAAGTAGAACCACAAAAGGCAAGAAAAGAGAATATCGGTTGACCGCCGAATTTGTTTCTTTTATGGTAGTAAATGAACCCCACATCGTACCGAGAAGCGGTAACTTCTCGAAGGGGCAACAATGGAGAGAAGCCAGCATAATGAAATAAATCTATTTTACAAAACCATACTGGAGCTCGTCTGATTTACCTCCTTTTGTAAACCACTAGGCTATAAATTGAATCTTACAAGAAGAAATGATAGCTGATGGTACCAATGATACAAATATAAAGCAAAGTGGTAATCCAAGGTTTACAACAACTGTGAAGTCTAAGGGACTACTTTGTATACTTATTCCCGTTACGCGATAACCTCGATTAGAATATAATGCTATTGCCGCTTTAAGAAATTTGGAAATTCACCAAATGGATTGAAAAACGCTTTTCTAAATGAATTTAGAAGAAAAATAGAAAAGGAACCAACCTGAGGGTTTCATAGCTCCTGGAAATAGGGCAGTTTGTAGACTTCTTAAGTCGTTGTATTGGCTTAAAGCTAGCTGCCCCAAAAACATGGCATCAAAATTTGAACCACACCATGTTAGAGAGTGGCTTCAAAATTAGATGAATGCGGACAAGTGTGTTTACGTGAAGACAAATCTGATATGTTAATTTGTTTTTGTATTCGATGATATGCTAGATCCGTGGCAGCAATGACAAATAATTAGATCCACTATAAGACATGTTGAAATCCAAGATTGACATGAAGGATATGGTTTGGCTAGATTGATCCTTGGAATAAAGATCATACAACTCATAATGGACTTGTGTAAGTCAAGCACATTAATCGTGGACAAAAATTCTTAATACTTCATAATACGGGATTCCGCCAACTATAACTCCAATTGACACCATTTTGCATCTATATAAAAATAGAGCTTAGGGGTTTGCCCAATAGAGTATTCCAAGGACTTTTTGCATGTTAATGTTGAGCATGATACAGTAACCGACCTGATTTAGCATATGCAGTTTAGTAGGCTAAGAGTTACGATAATCCCAATTTATGCACTTTGGTAACTATAACTGAGGTACTTCATTATTTGAGATACATCGTGATTATGGACTGCATTAATGACAACATCCTGCTGTTATCGAGGATACATATGCAAATTGATATCTGGACATAAAGATTCTAAGATCGACTAGAGGAAAAGTGTTTACACACGTAGGAGGCCTGCAAATGCTTGGAACCATCCAAGCAAACCAGTTATAGCTAAGTCCACGGCAGAATCAAATTATCGCGCTTGATAAATGCGGTGAAGAGGGCGTAATGGCTACCCAATTCGTGAGACATACCAAGGTGGCCTAAACCGTAGACAGGCCATTAGTATAACATTAGGTAGACAGTAAATCACCCAGGGAAATAGCTAAAAGTACAATGTAATAAAAATGGAAAGTCCAGACATATCCGTCGTCGACATAACTCGATACGACAACTACTCTCCCATAAGAGCCCTTATGTTTATAGATGAGATCCGTATTCATAAGGTGTGTGTTTATGGGGGGAAATGTAGAAAGGGATAGTGGTTTCTCCCAAGTACCTAATGTTACTCAAGGTTTCATGACCTTAAGTAAATTATTGAAGAGAATGAATTGTGGAAGAGTATGTCTTTTCTTGCATCTGTATTTGTATTTCTGGCGGCAGATATCGGATAGAATGTATCTGAGGTTTGTGAATTGTATAAAAAGGTTTTGGGTCTGTCCAAGCCTTTTAATAAGTTGTAATCATCACGTTGGTAATATAATTCACTTTTTTACCAAAAAAAAAAAGATTTGTTATTTCGCAATTATTCAAAATTCTCGGAGATATAAGTAATCTAGTGCGCATACTGCTCATTTAACACATTCATTCTATGCTGTTATTAATGAAATATCACACAAATGAGTGTTACCTAGCTAAGCCACCCCAATTTAGAGACACTTGACATAAGATGCTAATTCACAAAAATTATCAAGACATTGAGTCCTTATTCCAAATTACAAAGATCTCACATTGTCAATGTTAGAAGTTTAAAACTATTAGTGTTGGGCAAACAATCTCAGTTTCAAACACAACAACCAACAAACAAAGTAAACAATCTCAGTTTCGAACAGCCAAAAAGTCAAGAACAAGAACAATTTAAGAATAAGGGATCAGCGCATCTTAACTTAGGGTTAAACCGTATACCGGGATGTACTTCAACCCTAATACACCCTATGTCTCTTTTTATATACTTACAACTTTCACTCTCCCCCCTCTATTTGTTTCTTTTATATATTTGCACTATCTTTCCTTATTTTTCTCTTTTAGTTCCACTTTTCTTTTCTTCTTTAATCATACTAGCCCTTGTTTATTGGTTAATGACTCATTAATTTGATGTTATAAACCTTTGAAACAAATCATAACAGTCAATTCAATTGTCAGTTAATGACTCATTAAATACCTTTGAAACAAATCATAACAACATATTTAGTTGTCATCAGTTAATGACTCATTAATTTGTTGTTATAAACCTTTGAAACAAATCATAACAGCCAATTCAATTGTTAGTTTTCAAACAAAACTCATTTCTTTCTCCATTCCAAAACTCGATATCTCATTTACACTAACTCTATTTTGGACATATAATAGCTAATTATAGAGCCTTAATTATATTCACTAATAATTATCTATGTCTAAAGTTAGTGAAAACACATTTTTCCACTAAACTTTTCCAACAATCTTGTCTAGTTTGATGCAGTTATCTCCAAAATTGTTTATTTTCATGTTTTCCCTTACCTGTTAAACCACGTTTATTTTCAATTTCAACTAACTACAATAGTCACTAAAACATCTTTTTATTGCTTGACGAGGGGCCGATTTAAGGCGTGGCCACATGTAGCACGTGACACACATGAAATTGGCAGCAACGTTTTTTATAGACTTGCAGGTTTTAAAAAATTTAGATTTTGTGTTTTACAGGGGATGTTAGATGACTGAGAAGGTGACCGGAAATTTAGAAATCATTCAATAACTAAACTTATAAGGCCCGCTAAGCCGATTAGGATGAGAAATCTAATTGGCCCAAGCAAAAGAGCCAAAGAACCGGATCCGAATCAAGAACCGGACCGGAACCAAGAAGAACCAAACCGGAACCAGAACCGCCGGTTCCGGTTCTGGTTCTGGTTCTGGTTCTTGAGTTTGAGATTTTTCGGTTCTCAGGTCGGTTCGATTCGGTTCCACCAGTTCTCGGTTCCAGAACCGAACACCAAATTATTGTAAAATTATGTAATTTTTCCCATAATTAAATTAGTGGCAATTAATCCTAAATTAGAGGCAATTTCATATCTCTCATCCTTTTAAGGTAATATATTCTAAAATTATGTAATTTTTTCCATACTTAAATGACGGGCAATTAATCTTAAATTATACTTACCATAAAAAACCCTAGTTGCCTACTTTAAAAACACAGCCAAACACCTTAAACCTCAAGCTTTAATTCATTAAAATCATTATCAAAACAATGGAGTAGGGATGATCAAAAGAACCAAAGAACCGGATCGGAATCAAGAACCGGACCGGAACCAAGAAGAACCGAACTAGAACCAGAACCGCCGGTTCCCGTTCCAGTTCTTGAGTTTGAAATTTTTTGGTTCTTGGGTAGGTTCTCAGTTCCTACTTTTCTGAAAAATTCGGTTCCCGGATCCATCGGTTCCGGTTCCAGTTCCACCGGTTCCAGACTCATGCTCATCCCTTTATTTACTTACTAGTTCATGAACTCTTGTATGGAAAGTAGGAATATTATCTTGAGTTTTTTTTCTTTTTTCTCTTTCTTTTTAAGATTTTAATTTAATGCTTTAAGGCTTTATAACATATGAATACGTTTTTCAAATGTATTATCTAGAACCACTTACATGCCTTAAAACGCCAAAAGATAATAGTTGTACGATGAGTGGTGTAAATTTGTTTGCATGTTTCTCACTAGAAATATTGTGCTACACACATTCTAAAATGTTGGATCCGCCACTGTTGAAACACAATTTGCAGTTTGTTGAAATATTTATTAAAATTGTCATATTCATCTCGCACTACTACAAAAAAATCTCATTAGGTACGGTTTTTAAGGCTATTTGGTACGGTTTTAAAACCGTACCTGATAGGAGCGTACCAAAAAATAAAATATTATTTGGTACGGTTTTCTTTCCAACCGCACCAAATACCTTTAACACCTCAGCATCAAATAATTCTTTTCTGGTACGGTTTTTATAAAAACCGCACCAAATTTGTTTGATTAAAAGAATAATTTATCGTTCTTGTCCAAAACCTGTAACCAAACACCCTGTAATATTTTCCACAGGAAACCCGAACATTGCAGCATA
>BQNB010057940.1:0-37991 GCA_026074375.1 Tanacetum coccineum
GTTCTTGGCTTCTTCTAAGTCCCGGAACAATTTCATAGTGTTTATATTCTTATTTTTTATGATTTACTTGTATGCTAGCGTCATATCGCGCGTTACCGCAATGGATACTATGCAAGGTTATAAATAGCGTGAAGCGTGACGTAGCGGCATAACCAAGCCTTAAGCTTTAGCGTGAGGCGTAGCGACATGGCGTTTTTAAGACGTGACTTAAGGCGAAAAAATATATTTATAGATTTATAGATTATATCATAGTTTAGAACTAGTTTTAATGCCCGTGCATGCACGGGGTTTAAACATTATGTTTTAAAAAATATATATATATAATTTTTATTTTTTCTGTTTTATAAGTTATGTATAGAGTATTATAGAAATTATATGAAGAGAATAAATTTATTAAATCTTTTATAAATTACGTAGTAAGATAATTAGTAATATATATATATATTTTTTTGATTTACCTGTTTTTTGATTCGATATTGTAAGCCAACTAATCCTAGCGAAACTACCCTTTTAGGTAGCCCGGAGTCGGCTGAAGTGAACCTCCGAAGCCACAAGGGGATTAATTTTCTCCTCGTTATATTCGAACCATTGTCTTCCACTTTAGAAAATATGTCAATGAAATAAATACTTTTTCAGAAATTCAATTGTTATAATTTTAGTACGTATTAAACCAAAAGAAAAGAAAATGTAATTTCTTTCAAACCCATCAATGAATAGCTAGAAAACTCTTTTTCTTTATATACGATAATTTATGTGCTTCGACGTTTTTCTATTCGGTTGTACAACATGATTTTATACCGATAATGAAAAATTCACTAAAAAGTCTTGGGGTAGATTTGAGATGTGATTAAATAATGTTAAATCTTTGTTTGAAGTAAGAAGTATTTGCGTTTGTTGTATTTTAAAATATAAAGTCTAGCGGTATAAAGTTTAAGGGGTTATTTGTTTATTTTTTAAAGTTATAATATAATTTGTAAATTTATAAATTTACACTTAACTCCATATAATTTATTTAAAATTAAAATTAAACCACTAAAGTTTTTTTAAATACCTCCTCTTTTTTCAAGTTTTTGTTTTCATAAATTTGACACATATATTTTTATGTGTTTTTTTTCTACATCAAAATTCTCCACCAAAATTTTTTAATCTTGACAAAATTAATTCAATTTTGACTTTTTATTGACCAATCAGAATGCACGATTTTGCCTACGTGGCAAAATCAAGCCATCTGATTGGTCCAACTTTTTAATTCATAAGATTCAATTTGATAGAAAACTCCGAAATGATGTAATTCTTTTATTATATAAAAGATTTTAACGTAGGTGACATACAGTGGTAGATATATGATGGGTCGATTGCAAGTAAAGAATTTAGGTTTTAGTTAGCATACATATAACAAAAAAAACGACCCTCAGGTAAGACCCATGCGTTAACATAAAAAATTGCGTCGTTAGTTTTTAGGAATATTAAATTTTCAACTTTTGCTAACGAGAGGATGATAACTCAACATTTCTCACAAAAATGTAAACTATGAAAATGTGCAAACAAAAATATGCATTTTGTTGTGTACTCTTTTTCTTTGGAATTCTATATCCACGTACCTAACATCTCTATGTGAGAATCAAACCATTTTCTCATTCTCAAACCTATACATCAAACGTTCGTCAAGTCATTTATTCAATCTCTAGGTGGTTATAAGCCCAGAAGGTAAAGGTAATAGATAGTAACAATATTGTAGAATCGTAGAGGGTGGGTGAATACGGTTTTCTTGACTTATTCGAAGTTTATAAAACTTCAAGTCTTGAAAGAGCCGAGTGGTGTGCTATACTACTTTGCAAGACAACAATAAGTTGATAGAGAAAAGATAAGAGAAAAAAGATACCACGGTATATACTGGTTCGGGAATAGGGGTTTAGTCCTTCCGTACGTCCAGTTGCGAATCCACGACACTGATACTATTTCTAGTATAATCCTTATGGTGGACTACAAACCGTATTACAATTTAACTCCGCCGACTTTCAACAAAGCTCGACGCTCACACAAAAGAGTTACTACCAACGATATTCTGCCCTCGGAATCCACCCCTAAGAACTCGTGATTCGACTTAACCTATAAACTCTAAAAGCCTTCCTCTTAGAAGCTTATCAAACCCCAACTAGATCCTCAATGATCTAGGCTTGATCCAACGGATACAAGACTTCCCTTACAACTTGATAATGAAAGATAGATTGATTGTTGAATCAAGTCCTAACCTAGCCTAGAGACTCGATTCTAAAGAAAGGGTATGAAAAATAAGACCCTCGAAAAAACACACAAGTATAGATTAGGTACTTGTGTGGCTCTCTTGCAAAGATATGTTCACTTCAATAGAATGATGAGATGAAAAGATTAGAACACTTTGATGTTTAGATTTAGAGGATTAGAGAAGATAATAGAGATGAAAGAATGTTTGCAAGTGGTGAGGAATACAAAGGCCAAGGGTAGGTATTTATAGGCCAAGGATCCCAAAAACATTAAAACCAATTCGTGTCTGGCGCGCTGCCCACGCGTCAGCGCGTGGCCAGCGCGCTAGATCCCCGACATTGATTTTCTTTGGGATCTTGGCGTTTTAAATACATGCACTTGTTAAACCTCCAATTGTACTTCACACTATGACCTTTCATTCTTATGGTCAAGGTCAACCAACTCAAATAGTCATTTGATAAAAAGTTTGTGAAGTATTAAAATCGTTTTGCTTATCCAATAAAGTAAAGATAGAAAAGAATTATCGGAAAGGGTATTTTGGGTATTCCTTAAATGTGTAACTAGCCTAGTTGGGATTCAACTAAAGATAGAAATGGCTAGCTAGAAACTAAGAGAATATTCTAGGAATATTCCTTACTTGGTGAGAAAGGGGGAAGGATTTCAAATTTGAATTTTAAATTTATTAACACACAGGTTGGATAAAAAGAGATGAGTTGTGTGTGAGTTGTCATGATGTGACATGATGTGATGGAGAGGAGCCTCTTAAGCTTGTTCAAAATGAATGGTGAGGATGTGAAGAAGAGAGGTGAATAGGATAGGTGATTTGGCAAGATCAAGGGTGATAAAGGGGTTGTGTTTGTTATGTGAGTGAGAAGAGAGTGTTTGTGAGAGTAAGTGTGTTTGTTTAAAATGTGAGTTCAATCCAATGGTTGTAAATAGAATGAGGGAGTTTGGATTGATGAGATGGCTTGATCAAGGGTAGAGGTGAAAGTATGTTTGTTGTGTTAGTTTAAGAAACAATCCAAGGGTAAAGAAGTGAGGAGTATGGGAAGTTGGATTGATGACATGTCTTGATCAAGGGTTGAGATGAAGAAGTACGTGTGTGTGTGTGTGTGTGTGTGTGTGTAATTTAAATTGTATGGAGAAGAAGGTGAATAGTGGATATGTGGTGGAGAATGTTTTGAAAAGATATAGAAGATTTTGGTTGGGAATGTAGGAGACATAAAGGTACAACAAGTACAAGAGAAGTACATTGTGTAAGGGAATATTATAGAGGATAAGATTTGGGGTTTATTTGGTGAAGGTGTATGTGAAGAAGGTGTTTAGGCTTGATGTGTATTCAAGAAGATAAGAAGAAGGTAATTAGGTTTAGGATGAAATCAAAGGATTGATTTGGGTAAATAATCATATTGCCATTAAGAAGGAAAAGAGTGGGTAAATGTGATTATGGGATTATTTAGGAAGAAGTGTTTTGAGTGTATGTGAAAGAAATGAATCACTTGTTGGGTATGAAGGATAAACAAGTGATTAGATAGAATGGGTTATAAAATAAGTAAGGACTTGTACATGTGAGGAATACATGTGAGTTTGTAAAAACATTATATGTAAGGAAGTGAGAAAAGTCAAAGTATAATTAACTTCCAAATACTACAAACTCAATTAGTCATTTGGACTTTAATCCATGATAATCAACATTGGATTTGATCACTAATCATCTTGATGCAAACAAGCTAAGTGCTTTGCATCGTAAGTAAAGCATATCTCATAGCGGGAAAGGATGCGTATACGCAAAGTAACCTTTGACTTAGTTTGACCAATAAGGGAGTCAAACTCGTTACATGATTAGGATCAATTGTAAATCCGAGCAACAATGGATTTGATCATTAATCATTTTGATGCAAACAAGATAAGTGTTTTGCATTATAAGTAAAGCATATCCCATAACGGAAAAGGATGCATTTACGCAAAGTGACATTTGACTTAATTTGACCGAAATGGGAGTAATGCCCGTTATATGAATAAGATCATCGTAAATCTGGATTAAGGTCAAATAATTACTTTTTTGTTGGTATATTGGAAGTATGATTATACTAGGTTTGGAACGATGTTCCGGTCTTGGCTAGAGGCGTTTGATAAAAGATTTGAGTTGGCATTTTATAAAAATATGTGAGATGATCAAGTTAGTCGCTCTCAGTAGCTTGTATGAGTTAGATAGAGTAATTGTGTGTAGAATTCATCAGTTCTCTACTAGAATGTAACATAAATCACAAAGCATGCACATCACGAAAACCAAAAACAACATTTACGCAGTAGTGTACCGGTCGGTCAATTAAAGCACTTTCCAACACGCCGCAGTTCGTTGAGCTGAAGTTAGGGTGTTGATACGGACCTTGGAGTTGCGCGTGGAACATGACCTGTTGTAGTGAAAGACTAGTAAGAACGTGTGAGCGCTCGAAGATGGTTGACGTAAAAATTACTCAGTTTCGAATAATTAAGTAGTTATCTAAGTAATTAACCTTCGCTCTGTTCTGTAGTTTCCCCGTATGATCCCTTAGAGTCTTATCACTAAGTGCGCATCAATGTGAGAGTAAAGTTCAGCTAAACAGAACTCATTAAATATACCAATAAATCAGAAAACAGACAAGAGGAAAAGAAGATTAGAGAAACCCGACACTCGAGCCCCGAAGCATCCACCTCGTCAGTGACTTCTCACTCCCAGTGAAGTAAAAGAGCTAGGGCGGTTATTGAGTGAGAGAACTCAACTCTAGCCACCCTTCATTGACGACTCTAAAACTCACACGAACGAAGAGACGCGAACCTAATCAGCCTTGGATAGAAAAGAAGTGGTGCTAGAACTTCATCTAAAATAAGAGAGGATAACTTAGTGTAACTAGAGAGATTCAATTCGAATTGACATAGTTGTTAGGTTTTGTGTATAGTCTGGTTTCGTTATCGTGGTGCTCAGTGAATCGCAGTTGTAGATAATACGGAGAATAGCTTGGACTGAATAAGAACAAAGAGTCATCGACACATTATGATGTAAAGTTTGTCATTTTTAATTTGTTAGTTTTTCTTTTTATGCGCACTCGTTTGCACATACTGTTAGCGTCTGACCAAGTCAAGTTACACGTCATGAAAGATACTACGCTATAAACTAAGAGATGACTGATGTACACCATTAACTCTCTCGCCCAATCCGCAATGTAAAAGACTCTCCACTTGCTAGATCAGAGTAGATTGCTGATACAGTAATTATTATTGATAGGACGAATGCTCAGGCATCTTGGAATGATCAGTATGCTAGTAGAACCTTAGCTGCCATCGTGTGAGAGACATATTAACCACTTTGTGGTACGGAGATGGTATCTAAGTTGATCATCACTCATCACTAAGAACGTTCAACATACAACGCTCAAAATTACACTACAAATGTATGACGCGTGCAGCTTCATGTATCTAAGTCTGATAATCCCGCTCAGTAGGGTCATACCTCGGTATGAGTAATGAGACTTATAGCGTGCTACAGACCGGGCGAAGAGCCACGACAAATCCAGCGCGCGTATAATTGTGCTGCTTTAGAGTTGGCGTCTCAGTGCGTGCTCTGACTTGTGAAAATGTCTACTCTAGATGAGCATCGTGCTAGTCTCGAGTTATCAGACCTCTGACATTAGCGCACTTCTCTGAGAAAAGATCATGTAGTTGTGTTACTCTCAGATGTTACGCGTATAGACGGTAGGATACGGCATTCGAAGCACTTGAGAAGTAGAGTATGAGAGAACCTCTGCTCAACTCGTAAGACAGAGCTGTAGATTTCAGTACGAAACATAAGATGAAGACTGATCGCAGATAACAAACCCACTCTCTCATTATGATGATTGTCACTATAAATCATTTGGCTTAATATCTGAAGTTCGTGTATGTGTAGACCTTACTAACTTCCATAGATTTTACAAGAGTAATGATTTATTTTTATCATGTGTCAGAGAGATGAGAATCATCAAATAACCTTAATCTGCCGCGAAGAATACTTAAAATGCTAATCCATGATTTTGGTAAGTAATGTGTGATGTACCAAAAACGTAGAGACGCCTCGTAGAACTCGAAGATATGTGCAGTAAAATATGCACCGTTGTACGCGTGCCTATGGAGACATTGCTAGGTCTGTCGTAATGAGTGCTACACAGTCGCGACGCTCGTGTATGCTGCTCTGTCATTTCCACTGGATGAAAATCGATTTCGTTGGTGGTTTAGGTATCGAGAATATGATTTTACACACTTAAAACTCATTTTTGAGTTTTCTATTTATAGGGTCTGAAGTCTGTTCGATACGGCGTATCCAATGTCTTGGATACGGCGTATTGGGGGTTTCTTGGAGTAGGGACCACATTTGATATCTTCCAGAATATTTTATTCACATATAGCTTGAATACGAAGTATTGCCTTCTTTTGGATATGGCGTATTGATCTTGTTTCCTTCGTGGTCTTTGGTGAGTGGAGGCACATATACGCCGTATCTTCCTTGCTGGATACGGCGTATTGGTTGTCAGAATATTAATCTTCAAAATATCTTCGTTTAAGCTTCATAATGCGTGCCTTTTAGTTAACTTTCACCAAGTACTTCATAATTACTGCAATTCTCAAATACAAACGATTAAGTAACAATTCTTTGTAATAATTATACAAAATGGGTTAATTACATGGGATAAATGATGCTATAAAAGTAACGTTATTTGATGTCATCAAATATCCCCCACTTGAATCCTACTTGTCCTCAAGTAGCCTTTAGAAGTTTATGAAAATGTATCCCTAAGGATTTTTCCGTTAAGCATTTATTTGATCAATTACAAGTACACAACCAAACACCTCACGAAATAAGAAGATGAAAACACTCAAATCACTCAACTAATCTATGTGGTAACATGTAACTAATTTGCTCAATTGCTCGGTCGTGACGAGTATTCTATCATAAGCTTGGCAAGGATACACATCTCCACCGCCAAAGCTAAAGAGTAACAAGTTTATAAAGGTAAATATGGGTTTATATGAGAAGGATTAGGGTTAATTACTCTAACTAATCTTTATCGATACCAATATTCCAAGAGGGCGACAAAGACCACACATACACACCCGTAACAACGGGATAGACACATGTGACTGCTCACTCCTACCTCGAATAAGCTAAAGAGTAGGAATAGTAGAGTAATATAGGGTATGGATCTTCTAACTTTCACCAATAGTAATAAACCAAGAAGGCATCTGAGACATGCATACATGACCGTAACGACAGAATAGACATGCATGCTCGATCACATCCTCATTCCCGTAAAACCCATCGTTAATGATTAGGAAATGGAAATAAATTGTTGTTAAATAAAAGTTACAAAACAAATAGATTAAGTCTAAAATACAAGTTGCTTGACAATTTTTCCCAACTGTTACCATGACACAACTATTTACAACGTCTTGATCATAGATCAAAAACAATAACCTAAGTTGGCGTTCCTGTAATGGTCAACTTCCCAATCATCCCATACTTTACATACTTTACAAGGCAAGTGGCGATATCTACCACTTTATACAATACTCTACATCATCGATTTGTATCAACCAATAATCAATCCTTCGTGTAATTCCTTCGGTAGTTGCGAAACGATTATCTTCAAACTTTCCTTCTCTTTTTTGTTGCGATTTTTCTAATTTTTTTGATTTTTTATGCTAACACTATACTATGAAACTCGGTGTAGTTTCACCATCTTTACGATCATAATAATTCTAGATAATTCCTTCGATAATTCTTCATTCTTCGGACGTACCATTAATTGTGATGGTAGTAAAAATACATGAGTTTTAACTATAATATACATTTCCATTTGCGATGTGCAAATTCTTCCAACCATACCAAAATAGACACAAGACTCGGAAAATACAAACTTTACACTTTAAGCAACTAGCAACTGTAAAATAAACTTAATCTAACAGGGTAGGCTAATGTGTAAAGGTGTAACAAAACATTTAATTGGTGTAGTGCCTAAAGGATTGGCTCAACGGGTTGTTTTAGGGGTATCTTACTCTTAAAGTGAGAGTAAACAAAGGGTTTATATAAGGATTAACTAACCAGTGTAGTTAGTTAATAAGCAACATGTAAAGGCGATTTGGGTGTAATCCAAAAATTTTCCAATTTAAATAAGTTACTCCATCTAAATCTATAGTACTTATCACTGCGGTCTCGAATAGATATACTAAGCCAAGTTCTAAAGTCTACTACATCACCGACACACTCATATTTTTGTAGAATTTCGGTAAACATTTTTGAAACGGATAGGTTAAATCCTCACAATATCTAACAAGGGTTATTGTGTGCAGGTTATGTATCAAGTAATTTCACAAAAGTATGCTTGAAATTTTTTTAAATTTGAGCATAATTTAAGCATTTTAGTGTGAAAAATAGGACAAGTAAACATTCTAATTTCATCCCCCCACTTGAATTATACAACTTCCTTATTGTATAGATAAAACATTAAATACGGGAATTAAAAAGAATTAGAATGAGAAACTTCCCTGATATTTGCTCGGTAGATTCTCCATGTTAAGTTGCAAATGAAAAAGCAATTTCTCAAATTTTCAACACTTAATTTAAATTTGACAGAATTGGTAAAACTTAAAACAAGAAATGCAGGCTTAATGACTTGATTCCACACTTGTTTTAACACATGCATAAACACAAAAACATCATAAAATATCAAGATTCAAAGATTTAATCACATAAGCTAAACTAAACTATTTTGAAACCACAAATTTAAGATAAGGATACACAATTCCTTAAAAACTAATTCTGAACTAAAACAAACACCCTAAGCGGATTTTAAAATCTGAAATTTTATTACCAAAATCCTTAAATGGGTCAAAATGGTACAAACAGTACTAACCATGGGTTAGTACTGCTTGTGCCAAACACCCCTTTAAAAACTTATAAACCATCTTAAACTGATTTTTTAAGAACAAACCTTTAATACCAGATTTTAAATAGCTTAAGACAATCCTAATGAACAACTTTAAACCATCAAATAAGCCAGAACAATAAGCTAAACAGTTATGCAAATTTATAAGCTAAAATAGACAAATTTTAATAAAACTTGCACAAATAGCTTTTAAACTATAAGATAAGCATAATAAGCTACAAACATCATAAGCAAATATAAATAAGCAAATATAAGCAAGCAATTAGCACAAATAAGCAGTTGAATAGTAAATAAGCTAAATATGGAAAAATAAAGACTTACAAAAACCCTTGCTTAAACAGGGCAAACAATGCTCAAAAGAGCTTATCTACAAGCTCTAGCTTATCAAAGATAAGCTAGTAGTGTCCATAAGCCCATCTAAGTTTGGCTTATCATCTAAAAAGCTGTGGTATTTTAGAGTGTATTTTTTTGGTTTTTTTTGTAAAATTTTCTTAAGTATTTTATATTTAAATTAAAAACAGGTTGCTTATATGATTAAACAAGAACTTAAAGTAGCTTATGAAAGGCTTTTTGACAACAATAAAACAAAAATTCTTAAAAAGAGAAGTTTTACTAAAACTTGCTTTTCATTAATTTAAAAACAAAACATTACAATATTAAAAGTTTACACTAAAAATAAGCTGAAAATTGTAAAAAAGATTAACTAGGTGAAAAAAACTAAGTGCCCAAGGGCTTACAATGAGTCCTATTTATAACAAGCTAATGAAGGTTCTAGGATGTGTGGTTTCTTCGTGAGAGAGACTGAGGGTGTGCTTGTTGTTTGAGAGCTTCAAGGGTATCATCTAGCCATTGATTATGTGTAATACCCAAGTCTTTTGCTCTTAACCCTTTAATCTTTGTCTTCTTTCTTAGACGAATTGGGTGATAGAGGATTTCCAAGGTGTCATTTGTTGTATTGTGAGGTGGGATAAGGGATAGTGATGTTGAGGTGTGGGTCAACACGGTGAAGAAGAAAGGGGAATAGTACTTGTTCATTTTGGCGGGTAGTGAGGAAGATGTATAGTGACTGGCGCAATTTTTAAAAGTTAGGGAAATGGCAAGTTTGGTCCCTGACTTTATATGGTTGTATTGCATCCATCGTCCTTGTACTTTGCATCTTTGGTCCTTGAGGTTTTATAAATGTTTGCACCGTTAGTCCTTAAAAGACTAACGGTGTAAAGGATAAAAAAGGGTTGTGTTAACAGGTTTGTTATAAGGGGGTTATGGGCTTAGGCTTGTTTGTTGGACCGAGTGTTATAAAAAGAGTGTTGGGCCTTTATTAAATCTTTAAGGCTTATAAAGTCTTCAATATGTTTAAATGGGCTGACCCGACCCATTAGATGGGTACGGGTTGGCCCATTTAACATTTCTTGGATATCGACTCCGCCTTTGACTTTGACTTTGTCAGGGTTGACTTTGGTTAACTTTGACTTTTTGACTTTTGGCTTTGATTTGAGTTTTCTTTCACGCTCTTTCCATTCTCGTGCTCGGTTTTGTCGTTTTGGCTTTATTTTTGTCCTTTTCTTAGACATCCGTTGCCTACACAATACAAATAAAAAACATACAAATACAATGTATTTTTGGTACGTTTTTGGTCATTTAAGTCTGGTTTTAATAGAAAATGGTATGTGTAATTAAGCACATACCACTAACCCTTGGTTAAACTCGAATGAGGATGTGATCGAACACACATGTCTATTCCATTGTTACAGCCATGTATGTTGCTCTTACTAAACCCTAGCTCATGGAGACTTTACCCACTTACTGCTTAACGACTCTTTAATACTAGTAGTCCACTGTCCGAGTCCTTACCAATAGAATAAGAAAGTACTCATTATTACCAAGGTCACCTTATGGCTCAACTAAGCTCACTAAACTAAAGGCAAGGATAGGTCAATATTTGTGATCCTATGATTCTAGATATATAAATTCAAATGGAGAGCTATCCCAGACTCCTTAGCCTAGCCCAAACAACACCGAAGTTGCTATGGGAGGGGGGGCACGGGATTGTAAGAATATGTGAGGGGGGTGGTGAGGATTGGCGGTATTGGGTTGGAGGGGGAGGGGGGCTGAGGGATGGGGGGGAGTGAGTGGGGATCGGACAGGACCTTGTAAGCGACGTGAGGAAAGCGAGAGAGTGGGAGGAGAGAGATTGATAACATAAACAGACAATCAATGATAAATTAACAATCAAGATAAACAAACCAAATATTAATCTCAAAACATGGCTGATACATAAAGGTAACAAGCCGATAGTCATTGTAACATTCTAACACACGGTTTGATATATGAACGATTAAAATAAAGAAACCTTAATCGAACGCGTATTCGGTTGCTCGAAGATTACAAGAGTTTTCCTATGATCTTGAGGCTCTTTATGACCTTCTAGGCTCCTTTATTCGTCTCTTGGTCGACTTGGTGGTTTAGGGATTCACTTGCATACCTAAAACTGAGTTTAGGATCGTCTATTTATAGAGTCTGAAAACTTGTCGATACACCGTATCGAGCAATGTGGATACGTGTATTTGGGGATTTCTAGAGTAAGGACATGTCTGATTAAATCTTCCCAGAATATTTTATTACTATATTATGAATACGGCGTATTGATGTCTCCTGGATATGGCGTATTGGGTCTCCAATCCTTCGTGGTTATTTGTGAAGTGTAGGCACGGATACGCCGTATCTTCTTGATGGATACGGCGTATTGAGGTAAAACTAGTTTATTCTTCTTCGTTGACCAAAGTATTATATACGGCGTATCGTTGATGTGGATACGACGTATTCTTCAAAGTCAGACAATGGTCTTTTGATTCGTCAAAGTCTTGGATACGTCGTATAGGTCTAGAATAATACGGCGTATTTTCTGTCAGATCAGTAGACTTTCTCGAACTCTTTGTTTATGCTCCAAAATGCGTGCCTTTTAGCATAACTTCACCAAGTACTCCATAATTACTGCAATTCTCAAATACAAACGATTAAGTAACAATTCTTTGCAATAATTATACAAAATAGGTTAATTACATAGGATAAATGATGCTATAAAATATAGACGTTATTTGATGTCATCAGTCTTATCCAAAGTATAAAATTATGTGAGTAGATTTGTGGAGATAATTACTATGAGGGAAGTAATAAAATAGTTAGGATAGGCGACAATGAATATTTTGCAATAAGCTGGCAGAGACTAATAGGCATAACAAGTGGTTTGGTCCCTATAAGTTGTAGTTTAAAGTTATATCTGGACCTCTGCACATACCTCGGAAGCTCTCTTGCTAAGCTTTTTGTACTGAAATTTAGAAGCTCTATTTTCTTTCATTTTTCTGGTTTCAACGTATCGAATTGACTCGAACAATAATAAAATAATATGTTTTTCCCATGGCACGTTTATATGCTCCAGCTTCTTTTTGTACGCTTCTATACTAATCCAGAGTTCTAAAATAGGATCCGAGTTTTTGCTCTTTGATGTGTTTTCTTTCATTGTGATTTCATTCTATTAGTTTTTGTTTTCTGTGACCGATGTTGTCCTATACCAACTGCTATCATATATTTGATAATTGCTGTAATTTGGTCCATATGTTCTGTTCTACCTCAATGTGATAATAGGTGGTCGTGCACTACCCAACACCCAAATTGTAAACATTTCGCATTTTCAGGTCATTTTATGACACCTATTGTTTTCATATATTATTTTAGTCTTGTACGCATCTACTTTTAAATTGATACGTTTAAGTTAAATCGCGTAGGCCAAAATAATCATTCAATGTAATTGGTCACCAAACAAATTAAGATTTACGTCAAGCAAATGTTAGATAATTATTTGGAGGATAATTATTGACTTTGTGTGTTTTATTTTTATTGGTCACGTAAAAGGGTTTACGTTACGCAATAAAATACATTTGGGCATATCCGGAATACCTAAACTCATCTAGACTCAAACCAATACCCACTTTTATTCCCTAAACACAAAAATTATACAATTTTTGTGTCATTAAGCCTACAAGGGCCGGTTATGTTATGTAGTAACATTAACATGAGACAAACTTTGTATACTATGGTTATTAACCACCTTAAGTACACCATTATCCCATATAACTAGAAATTGTCAAATCATTAGTACCCTAAACTTAATCTTAGGCGTCCAAATTTCTTAGGGATTATGAGGATCTCTTACAAAGTCTTACATACTCTTACAAAATGTACCCTTAACCAACAACTTGCCATAGTTAGTTTAAGGCTAGTGTATGATTAGTTTAAGGTTAGGAAACCTTAAACTCTAGCACACTTCTTTGTTTCTCTTCTATAGGTCACGGCACAAGGATCATGTGCTATATACACAAAACCAAGGCTAAATCTTATACATCTATGTGTGATTAAAGCAATGTACTTAACAAAATCTATACAAGATTCAAATCTTGTTTTTCCCTCTCTTTGCCGAATCGTTCCACACACACAACACCAAACAAAATCTTGCTAAAGTACATGTACAAACATTTAGTCATTAATGAAAGTACTTAGGGCCTAATATACATTGTGTAAAGATTATACACTGATCTACATTTGAACCATATACTTCCACTCAACAATCACAACAATTATAAACATGCGATCTAAAGCCAATCAAGTACATCACCTAAGTCATTAAAACATGTACTTAGATAAGCTTAAGCTTCCCTAAAACCACTTAAGCTTGAACCAAAACTACCTATCCTCTCTAAACTAATAAGACATAGTTTTAGGAAGTGGTTTAGAGAGATTTTCTCTATAAATACAAGAGTTCGCAACTAAGAGTGTTTATACACTCATTCGCTTAACCACATACTAGCAAAAACCATCCTTGTTTCTCTCTTTATTTCGGGTCACGACAACCGAGACACAACCCACACAAACACGACATCACACTTTGTAATCAAGAGTTCCAAGATATAACCTAGTGATCAAGAAGCTAGGGTTATACGTCTAAGGGTTTGAGAGCAAGAAAGATTCGGGTTTAAGCTAGGATTGGGTTATACTATTCGGGTCATTAAAAGCTTTGAAGTTTTGGGTTTGATATACAATCGGGTGTATACGATTTGGGTTGTTTTCCTAACTCGAAACCAAGCACTAGGACCATTGTAAGTCGAACCCCTAAATTCATATGGTTCATGTCTTACTCGCTTTCTCTTGGCTAGTCGTATGGGTCACAGTTAACTTGTGCTTAACAAGTTAACGTGAGTGTGAACATGCATGGTTCAACCCATGCATGGTTCACGCACATACAAATACATGTATATGACTTGTGTGGTGTTAGGATATGTTAAAACATGTAAAACATGGTTTAATAACGAGCTAAGGCTTAATGGGTTTCATTTAAATACAAGTATGGAAACCAACGTAAACACTATCACTTAGACACGAAGTACTCAAAACCTACACATAAACTGTTCATGAAAACATGATGGCTTGGCTTTGGAAGATGTATACTAACTACTTGGACGATTTCATGTGATAAACACGACTTATATGTGTTCTAAACGAACTTGTTTTGGTTTGTTAGTAGTCGAATACCACAACACAAACCATACGCACCATAGTGGACATCTAAGTCCACTGTTATGCCTTAAGACCCACAAATGGGTCACATATATTTATAAATGTTTGTTATGATTAAGTGTACTAAATGTAACTTAGGTGGAGCTTAACGAAAACCAACAAGCCCTTAGCGAGGCCCAATACGGGCCCAATAGCCACAAATAAGCTTAGACAGCTTATTCGCGAGCTTATACAGCTTATGGACTTATTAAGAAGTTTGGAGAGCTAATGGACCTAAGTATAATAACCTTACACTTTTAAAACTCTTAATGGACCCTTAATGGACCCAAAAGCCCATTACAGTGGCTTATGGCTTATGGGTAAGCCAAAAAGCCCAAAACACCTTATTAAACTTAATAACTAAATGTAACATAACCTACTTTAGAAAACTAGCTAAAATACCTGTTATTTGACCTTAACTTATTCTGAATTAGTTTATTAGGCCGAAAAGCCCAATAACCCAATAACCATCCGAGCTTATTACCAAGAAGTAAACAGCTTAATTTTGATTATTTTAAGCTTCATGAATTCTTGTCCACATGTTAGAACTTAAACGGATTTAAAATGTGAATTTTACAAGATTACGGGACTAAAAGTTGTCCAACAAGGAAACTTAGGGGTATAAGTTGTAATTTGACTATTTTAAACTATAAGGACTAATTTTGCCAATCTAGAAACCTAAGGGTATGATATGAAACTAAAATGGTTTTATGAATACTTGACGTATCGAACTGGACATAATATAATGAGGATATTATTACAAGTTAAAATCACGGTTTATAAATACATAAACAACACAATTAATAAATACGTATATTTATTAATGACACGTATACTTATACAGGTACATACATAGTGGTACACCTTCCCAAGAGCCAACGAGCAAAAACGAATACAATAAACATGTACACCACCACACAAGTGATAACAGTATATATAAACTAGCAAATTATTGTAGTTTATACATGAAGTCGTTAGCCTAAACTTGTAGACTAAGACTGGCCGTATTTACTTAGATATTTAATGGTGTGATTCATTTGCCATACTTGGGTATATTTACCATTCACGAAGGACTACCTACTAAGGTGAGTTCATAACCCCTATCTTTAACAATTATTTAAATGATTACATCTTGGGGTAAGAACAATGCTTGTTTTAAAAAAATTTGGACAGCAAGTTATATATTTTAAACAATGATTTCGTGTTTGCCTAAAGTAGCGATAACCACTGAGCCATTACCATTAACTGACAATTTACTGTATGTAAGCGCGAAGTGTTATAATAGACTATTTTGGGATTGACGTCGTGCTGGTTTGCCGACAACCAACGTATACCAAGTCGATTGTGGATGTTGCGGGTTTAGAACATCATTCAAGGCAAAAGTTGGCATTTATTGCATCCCATACATGTAGAGCTTCAGTACATGAGCTTAGGAGGGATGTAATTACAGCTTTTTTCTGGATGTGGGTTGCGGTGAGTTTGTAGCATTACACAAATACTTGTGAAATCTTGCGGTCCTACAATTTGACTTTATATAGGTCTCACCTATGAATAGGCACCAACTTATGTTTGACGTTTTAAAAAGCATGTTTACTCAGGTCAATGAGGCACGAGTTGCAAATGAAAACCCTGGGGATCGATCTTAAGGGGAGTCATGCATTAAAGATTTGGGAGTACTATTTACCACCGTTGGGAAAATTGTATATGATCTAAAAATCTTATGTTATCAAATGATGTGACCAATTTACAGCCCCGTTGTGCCTAAGACAACAAGCCCTTACCTCACACACACCCCAGTCTCAACTTTTAAAAGAACACAATATCTCTGGACGTACACTAATCAATAGAGCAAATAGAATTCTCCTAATACAACCAGCGAGCACCCGGCCACTTCATTCCGCTGCGACCCAATATATGGGGGTGTATACACAAATGTACCAAACTTCTTAATTGATCTTTGGCCATTAGCTTGAGCCTCCATAACCAATCCCATAAACAAGCATAAACTACAAAAAAGCAGGTGCGTAACACCTAGGCCAAACATCAGCGCAAATCTAAACAACGCCACCATTTATAAATTAGGATGCCCTGTGGAAGAAAATCATGCACAAATGTACCACGACACTAAGAACTATCGGCTGATATTGAATACCATGTTCAACTGAGGTACCCCCCAAATAACAGCTTCTAACGCAACGCATAATATCTAACGTCCTCCGACAATAACAAACACCCACGGTAGAATACTCCACACAGAGCTATATGGCCCATGACGTCCCGCCGCCATAGTCCCTTTGAGCCCCTCACGTGCAAGTTTCAGTCCCAACAGCCCCCATATACCCAGTGAATGCCAGCACAAACCCCTAACTGTAGACGGCAGTACTCGCAGAGCCGTCCACTGAAGCTATTGCTTGTAGAATGATCAGGTACCATTTTTTTATTCTTTAATGAACTTACAACCAATATTCACACGACAAGCAGTGAGAACACCATAACACGCAAGAAAACCATAAAGCGAGATTCACAATGCACAACGAGCCCAACCCATAAAATACATTAGAATGTTCATAGACACTACTTCCGCCAAGCATGATTTATGTTTTATCCACTCCCCATTGACAGCTATTAACCCTCAACACTCCCCACACAAAAGTGACCACCTGACTGACAACCATATTCCCCAACCACCACACTCCCGCCCCCTACGCACCACAACCCCAATGCCACCTTCAAAAAAAGACCCACCCGGAAAGCTACTGCCCAATTCCAGGCCTGCACACACATCCCCTCCCACACGCACACCTGCCCACGCCCCACCTCTGCCGTCAGATGACCTATTCTTCCATGCCATTTCATCATCCCATCTCCTTTCTGTCAATCGCCAACTGCCCTATACCACCCCACCCCAACTCAGGGCGATCTTAACCCAAAACCAACAGCAAATTATGTCCCTTCTTGCATCTTTCATCCACATCCATCAACACCGACAATAAAAAACACCAGCACCCCGCTCCCAATTCCAAAGAAGCGAAAAAAACGCACACCCCTCAAGAAGATCATGATCCAGGATTCTACACTACACCAACCACCTTTACATACCTAAAGAACAACAAGAAAAAAACGTAACGAGGTGTGAGTTCGGCGTGCCCCGGCTGACGGCACAACTCACAGCCCCCCTGCCCCCTCTCCTCCCCCCCAACTATAACTACTGAAACCCACCCGCTGCCCATTTCAATCCCAACCCAAACCCCACACACGAATATTAGGCGCCAGCACCCCCACCATCAGCTACAACCTACTCTCTACTATCCCGCTCGTCTGCGCAAGACTATACCGATTCCAAACTCCCCCACGCACCTACTATCCACGCCACCCATATAAGTTTTAAGTGTGAAAAGTCGATTGTCTCGACCGATCGACTAATTCTATGAAATTGCAAGTAAGAAATTTACCACCGTCATGGAGGTCTAGTTCTGATCCTTATGTAGCTTGATTATTAGCTTCCAGCATTTCCTAGCAACCTTGATGGACAAAACGTTATTGTCAATGTAAGATTTCTAATTGTGTATGTTTTATTAATGAAAAGTTACCGTTATGTATGCAAAATAGTTTAGAATTTTACAGCAAACATTGCTAATTTTTTCAAACAAAACATTCATACTAATAAATTTTTCTATACATCTAAAATATATTGATTATGTCAGAATAGCAATTTAAACCTCAACAATTAAACACATCTTTAAGGTGATCCACATCAAGACTTATAATTTAGAAAGTACATAAAGAAAAAAATGGTACCTGACATATACAGCAAGCTTCAGTGGCTGACCGTCTTCCGTCACATATATGTTTTTGCTTCATACCCATTGAAATGTTTTCTCGCCAATCCATTGTTCACATTTCCAATTCGCTCTTCTAGTGCCAATAGCTCCTTAACACACATTTACAATATCAGTTAAGCAAAACAGAGTTATTAAAATACAAATAGATGTTAACTTATATTTCTTGGTTACCTCATATGACATGTTATCAAATATCAAGCCTATATTCATTGTGTGTTGAACAATAGTGCCTTAATTCATCCACAGTGCATCCATAATATAAAGAAACTTTATCAATTGCGCAGAGTTTGGCCCAGTTTTACAGCACTGCAAATTATAATAAAATGCTATTATAATTATATTATAATTAGGCACAAGCAATGGCAGAATCACTAATAAAGTTTGTACAATTGTGTAAACCACCCAAATTGGGTCGCAGCGGAATAATGAGTCCGGGAGCATTACTTCGTAGATCAATAGCACAAGATAAGAGAACGACCTCTAAAAGAGTCATTTAAAATATGATACATTGGATTTATTGAAATTGTTTAATACAAAGCACAACGGCTTAAATTGTTCAACATTTGATAACAAAGATTTTAGATCATAACAATTATCCCAAGGTGTAATGACTCTAAATCTTTAATGGCCTGACTCCACAAAAAGACTTATCCCCAGTGTATCCATAGCACCCTCGTGCCCTCTCTGACCTGAGAAAACATGCTTTAAAACGTCAACATAAAGTTGGTGAATTCATAGGTTTATATAAGTCAATTGTAGGACCGCAAGATTTCCAAGTATATGATTAAGCAACAAATGCAAACATCATAAAAAGTAATTACATTTCCCTAAGCTCATGAAACTGAAGCTCGACATGTATGGATGCAATAAATTGCCAACATTGCCCGTGAATGATGTTCTTAACCCGCAACATCCCCAATCCGACATGGTATACGTTTGTTGTCCGGCAAACCACACGACTCAATCCCAAATAGATCTTTTAAAAATTTTATAACACTAAAACTCGCGCTTACAATCCAGTAATGACAGATCATGTAATAGGGCTCAGTGGTTTATCGCTACTTAAGGCAAACACGTAATCATTGTTAAAATATACACTTAGGCGTCCCAATTTTTAAAACAAAGCATGTTCTTACCCCAAAGATGTAAATCATTTAAATAATTGTAAAGCATGGGGCTATGAACTCACCTTAGTAGGTAGTCCTTCGTGAATGGTAAATATACCCAAGTATGGCAAATGAATCACACCATTAAATATCTAAGTAAATACGGCCAGTCCATAGTCTAACAAGTTTTAGGCTAACGATTCATAGAAAAACTACAATAATTTGCTAGTTTATAAATACTGTTAAAACATCATATGATAGAATACTCGTCATGACCGAGCAATTGAGCGAATTAGTTACATGTTACCACATAGATTAGTTGAGTGATTTGAGTGTTTTCATCTTCCTATTTCGTGAGGTGTTTGGTTGTGTACTTGTAATAGATCAAATAAATGCTTTAACGGAAAATATCCTTAGGGATACATTTTTATAAACTTCTAAAGGCTACTTGAGGACAAGTAGGATTCAAGTGGGGGGATATTTGATGACATCAAATAACGTCTATTTTATAGCATCATTTATCCTATGAAATTAACCCATTTTGTATAATTATTGCAAAGAATTGTTACTTAATCATTTGTATTTGAGAATTGCAGTAATTATGGAGTAGTAGGTGAAGATTGACTAAAAGGAATGCATTTTGGAGCATAAACGAAGAGTTCGAGAAAGTCTACTGATCTGACAGCCAATATGCCGTATTATTCTAGACCTATACGACGTATCCAAGACTTTCACAAATCAAAAGACCATTGCCTGACTTTGAATAATACGCCATATCCACATCAACGATACGCCGTATATAATACTTTGGTCAACAAAGAAGAACCAACTGGTTTTTACATCAATACGCTGTATCCATGAAGAAGATATGGCGTATCCGTGCCTACACTTCACACATAACCACGAAGGATTAAAGACCCAATACGCCGTATCTAGGAGACATCAATACGCCGTATTCACAATATAGTAATAAAATATTCTGGAAAATATCAAATGTGGTACTTACTCTAAGAAATCCCTAATACGTCGTATCCCACATCACCTAATACGGCGTATCGACCAGTTTCCAGACTCTATAAACAAAAGACCCTAAACTCAGTTTTAGGTATGCAAGTGAATCCCTAAAATACCAAGTCGACTATAAGACGAATAAAAGAGCATATAAGGTGAGAAAAAAGCCTCAAGATCATAGGAAAACTCTTGTAATCTTGGCGCAACCCAATACGCATTCGGTTAAGGTTTCTTTTCTTTAATCATTCATATATGAAACGTATGTATTTTTACAATGACTATCGGTTGATAGCTTTAGGTATCAGCCATGTTTATAAATATCTAATGTTTGGTTTGTTTATCTTGATTGCTTAATTTATCATTGATTATTAATTATGTTTATCAATTTATACTTGTTTACGTGCTTAAGTATTCGACCTATCATTCAACTGGATCTAGTCCTACATATTTAATGCGCTACAACTTCGGTGTTGTTTGGGCATAGGCTAAGAGTCCAGGATAGCTCTCCATATTGCAATTTATATATCTAGAATTAAAAGATCACAAAAATTGACTTATCCTTGCCTTTAGTTTAGTGAGCTTAGTTAAGCCATAAGGTGACCTTGGTATCAACGAGTACGTTCTTATTCCATTGGTAAGGACCCAGACAGTGGACTACTAGTATATAAAGAGTTGTTTAGAAGTAAGTGGGTAAAGTCTTCATGAGATAGGGTTTAGTAAGTGCACCATTATTAATCTATTAAGGTAGATTATAATCAACAAATGTTTGCTTTATGTGGATGCGTCTAATTGTGACATAATCAGTGTGTCTAGGTCTTAGGAAGAAGTACCGCCTAAGTTTAGGTTTGATATTCCCTTCAAGATAAGTCAATCATTGCACTATTAAACAAACCTATGTTTTATCAGATTATTCATAGTTGAAACATTTTCCTTACATTAGTGTTTGACCGGTCCTTTATCGTTTGTTTATCTTCTTGTGTGTGTTTATTGCTTTACTTGTCAATAAAAACCTTAGGTTAGATAACTAAACCTCGTGCCAGTCTCTTAGGCTAAAACCCTCTCCCCCCCTTTACCTTTAGTTTAGGTTTAACTTAGGTTTAACATAGAATAGAATCAATTAGAACTAACATAGATAACTAAAATACTGATAGAATTAGGGATTAACGCTCTTGCTCTTAGTGATCGACACCTTACTTACCAACGAAGCTACATCTTGACCGGGTACACTGCCCGTTAAAGTGTTGTTTTAGGTATAGTCGGCAAAAAATAAATAGTAAAACTTGATACATAAAATACCTACTCACAACGACACATCAAATACATTCGGCCTGGTTTAGTTTGGTTTTCCGATCCAGTTTGGTTTTTTGGTTCGGTCCGGTTGATGGTCCGTTTTGCTCACCCCTATTCACAATGATTGAATAGAAATCCTACCAATGCTAACATCAAGCCAACGTTGAACGTAGGTCGCTAATTTGAAGATGATTGCTTAGTGATTTAAATTAGTTTTAACTAGTAATCTAAGTATTCTAGTAGTTATTATGTGCATTTGGAATATGTTTTCGAAAAACACAAACAATAGTTCCTTGATTTACTCAATTGAGTTGTTGGATTACCAAGATCTTATACGATGCCATAAGATTGATGGGGGAGATTGTTACTATGCTGATATTGCTACATTCATAACTTCATAACTCATACCCAAAGATCAAAGATACACTTCTGCAACTCTAATAATCAAAGAACTTCCTCAAATCATCAAGTTTATGATCAAGAAAAAAGTTCTATATTAGGAAGATTGTTAGATATTAAAAAAAGTTTGAGTATATTGCTGAGAAGCTTTAAAATACAAATCAAGATGGATTCATGGCAAAGAATAATGCTATGAAAATATCTCAAAGGTGAAGACGAAGGAACATCGAAGATAAAGATCAAGATCACAAGAGCATGATTGGAACGAGAGCACTATTACACAACAAGACTCAAGACAACGATCATTAAATAACAAAGATCAAGGTTACAAAGAGAGATCTCAATGATCACCCCTTAGGGAGAGATTGTTAGAAATATAAAGTGTTGATCATTAATGCAATCAAAGTGAGATATCAATGATCGTCCCTTAGGGGGGAATTGTTAGGAATATAAAAATTGATGAACTTATTGAGATAAAAGTCTTATAATAAGTAGAGAAATATTAAGTGTGTAATAGATAGGAACAAGTCTCGTGACTGAAATGTAGTCACGAGACATAGCTATGTAAAAGCCATGAGCTAAGAGCTCATGATGTAAAGGGTATAAATACTCATTACCTCATTCAATGATGTAAGTAATTCAAAATATCTTCTCATTTTCTCCTTTCTCTCTCTATCTCATTCTTTCCTTCTCCTTCTCTCTACCTACATTCTTTCTCTACTTTTTCTCTCTCTATAACAAACATACACAAACACCTAAACACGCAGTAATTACTTATTCAATCATATAAAACATGATATAACACTATCCAACAAATACTTTTGTGGACATTAAGGAGGACGCATCCTCGGTTGCCATGACCGGGTCGTCCGAACCCCTATTACGAATGGTCTAAGATCTATAATTTAAGAGTTAAGAAATGACACTATATCTTATAAATTTTATTTTTCTCCTTAACCAACCTGTATTCAATCAATCGACAAAGGTCAAGGAAACGTAAATTTTATTTTTCTCCTATGTAGTAGATTGTCATATATACCAATCCATGCAATATACATTTAAATTCTGACTATTATCACTACCTTATCAAGTGATTTGACAAAAATACTCTTATGTTCTTCATCTTCATCTTCCTCATCATTAAATTTAAATTCTGACGAATTTTTTTAGGCCAACAACATATTTTCTGGCTAAATTATATTTTTCACCAAGATGAAAAGCTAACCTCGCTTTATTTCATTTTCGAGTCTTATTGCATTTCGTATAGCATAGGCAATCCATAAACAATTCAAAACAACTTAGTAATCCCAAAAACCCTCTTAGGGTGTGTTTGTTTGGTGTGTTTTGGGAGTAAGGATTAACTTTTTTAGATATTATACATGTTTGGTTAGTGTTCTAAACCAAATATTTGGGATGACACCCACAAACACCAACCCCACAAAAAGGTGGGTTTAGGTCATATTATTGGGACCAATTATTTGTATGTGACTTTTTTCTCTCCGAACTACGAAATATACAATACTATATTATTACCATGTTAGTGTAAAAATAATTAATATTTTATATGGAATTAATAATTTATCTCAAACATTTTTTATAACTACTACAACAAATCTAAATTCTAAATCAAATCTAAACCCATCTATATACCAAACACACCTTTAAACTACATATTCAAAACCAAACCAAGCATCACACACAAACCCATATACAACGTATCAGTAGGCACAACATTAACTTTCCTTTATTTTATATCCTTAATTGCTTCATCCAAACACCCCTCATTTATAGATCGGGTAACCGCACACGAAGCCGATTTACTTACCAATCCTAGTTTCAAAAACTCATTTTTTGTTCTTGTATAGTTCTTGAAAATTAAAATCTGTACACACCTGAAATTTTTAATATTATGTAAAAGTAAAATATGGGTTGTGTAAGATTTTGAATTCTAAATAAAACCCAGAAAGGAAATTACTTGTGTTGGGGTTTAAGATGGGTAATTGGATGTTATTTTTGTAGGGTTTATGATTTGGTCATCGTAGGACTTCTACACGATGTTTTACAACTCCCTAGGCAGAGTACCTAACCGTTGTAGAAGTAGTATAGGCAAGACTCGAGGGTTGTTATCGTTCTCTAGGGGAATAGGTTGGGAAGGATTGATCATGGTCCAACAGAATTCTAGGGGTTGAGAGAAGATTATTTTTGTGTTTTTATATTTATAAGAAAGCAAGTAAATCTATGGGTTGAGAGGTTGGTTTGTTTAATTATTGACTAAACTAATATTTAATCTACTGGTGATAACTTTATGATAATTAAATGTATTTACTTAATCATGCATTACTTATCAGATTACTTCTCCTAATCCTATTCCCTTGTCACACTTGTGATGATTTGTGTATGTATTTCCTAGGTCATGAACAGATTACACGAACCCGATGTCTATTTAATATTCTGTTAAGGCAATGCACAAGTAAGGTAGTATGAAGACTATTACAAGGCCCCTAAGAGTATGTTATCCCATAAGATTCTAGCCTAAAACAACGATCGGGAGGTCGGGGATGATTACAGAGAAAGAAAGCCATATTATTAAATTGTAGAGAGAGAAGTGAAGAGTGTGTGTTTCTAGAGAGAGAATGAGAAACACACACTTATGAGATGCTACATATTGAATCCTCACCCCTCCATGGAAGTATGGAGGGGGTATTTATAGGTCTTGACACAACTAGCTTATACAACTTATCATTTCTAGTCCCTACGTGTCAAGCCTTTTATGAACTAATGTAATTCCGTATTAGTCAACATATTTTAAGGCTAAGAATCCTCCCCTAATATGTGGACATACGGAATTACTTACAATGTTCCTAACAAGTACAATTACAATAACATAATGTCTTCCAAAGCGCTTCCAAAGTTAAAGATGTCTTATGAGTTCTCCTGGTCTTGAAACTTGTACTCCATCTTGAATCTTCATTGTATTTACTTGTTCTAGAACCATTGTAGTATGTATGAATTAGATTAACTTCCCCCCAATTCATGCAGCATGTATTGAAAAGCTTTCTTCATAGACTCCTTTTTGACAAAGTTTCTGAATCAGCTTCCCCTCAAACCAACATCCCAATTTAAGCAGATTCTGAAACTTTGATGTAGCTAGAAAAAACTTCTATTTAACATTAACATGCATAGCAGAATTTTGTAGAAGTAGAAAACCACATCAAATACTACTGTTACTTGTCATTAGGTCTTGGTGAATATTCATTTGGGGGTACATGCTAGAAATCAACAACAATTCTTCTCACATATGTAGAATACTTCACAAACCATATTAAGTAAAGTAGTATATACTACTTCCCCCTGGAAGTTGATATGGTAACATCAAAGTCAACTAAGTCCCGGATGTACATATTTACCCCTGTAGAATATCTTAACACGTGTATGATAGGATTTACTTAGAGTTTTAGAGAGGGAAAGAGATGGTTGGATGAACACTTAGAGAGAGAGAGAGAGTAAAAAGGAAAATATTAGATTAGTGTAATGTGAGAAATGAACAACCAACACCCTCTCCATGTGTGGAGAGGGTTTATATATGCCTAGCATAACCGGCCATGGGCTTGTGTTATGGGCTTACTATGTATCTTTGGCCTGGTTAGCTTACTAACATAACATTACTAATTACTATAAGCTATGACTACTTATATTGGAAGTGACCAATACTTTTCCATATTTCTAACACCTCCTATGATGGTTGCAAACTCTTAGAAGCATCATTGTTGTGTATGTCTATATACTTGTGAAGTTCTTGTCTTAAGCAAACATCTTGAAATGTTATGAATGAGATTGAAGAACTTTGAAAGATTTTACTTAGATTGTGAAGTACCAATGACATTCAATAGCTTCAAATATCCCATGAGAATTGCTAATTACATCTCAACCTTTAAACTCTTTGGCTAACTTACCAACCTCGTATTCTGTCGGCTATTACTGTGATTACTTGGTGAAGTAAACCTAATATACCAAACTTGAAAATGAAGTGAAATCCCCTAAATTTGTTGCTTAAGCTTGCATTGTTGTTGATTGAAGAATGGTGCAAGATTAAATCTCTAAGTACCCTATACCCGCCATCAAAAGTATAAGAAGTACAACACCTCTTAAAATTATCCACAATTGCATCTGCGTGTGACACTAAGTATTACCACATAACTTCTTTAAGTGATAGTTATCTAGGTCTTTAACCAACCACCCCTTGACTGCTGGAAACTAGATAATCCAAGTCTCAATTATAACCGTATACGTTCAAGCAAGTCATCAATCGATAGAGGCGGATTAGGGAAAAGGGTTAGAAAATAGAAGGAAGTCTCAATGATGAAATAAGTAGACGCCTTCGTGAAACCTACTCCAATCTCAAATAAGGGATACAAAATTAACTTCGTGATCACTTGTCATTAAAATCTGAATCTTTAGCCATTTGTCGTTTAAGTGAATCTCTAATGATCATTTTTGCATTAAGTCTTATGTTTGTTTTTGATGTTATGGAAGGTGTTTAAGTTTGGTTCTAGGTGATAAATCAGTTCCTTGATTAACCTTTTAGATCGGTTTGTAAAGGAATGATTAGATTGATTTGCATTGAACATTTTAGATCGGTGCTCGACTAGATCAGCTCTGACTATTTCAGTGCTTGACTAGATCGGTTCTAACTAGTTCGGTTCCTGACTAGATCGGTTCTGACTAGTTTGGTTCTTGACTAGATCGGTTCTGACTAGTTCAGTTCTTGAAGGCTTGACTAGTTCGACTCCTGACTAGTTTGGGTCTTGAAGGCTTGACTAGTTCAGCTCCTGACTAGTTTGGGTCTTGAAGGCTTAACTAGTTTGGGTCTTGATGGCTTGACTAGTTCGGCTCCTGACTAGTTCGGGTCTTCAAGGCTTGACTAGTTTAGGTGACTAGTTCGGGTGACAAGTTCGGGTGACTAGTTCAGGTGACTAATTCGGGTGACTACTTCGGGTGACTAGTTCGGGTGACTAGTTTGGGTGACTAGATGAAACCCAAAATCTTCAAATCACAAAAAGGCATGTCTTGAATGATTTTGACACAAAATTTATTGCACAACCTTCTTATCTAAGCCTATTAGTACCCGATAAATGCAAACTTGATGATTTTTACGACAAAAAATTTTCAATCAAGATTTGCGAGTAAAACATCATTCGAACCATAAAAAAACTCATATGAAGGGTATGAAAACCCATAAATATCTTGTACAAACAAGCTAGAAAACTATATAGAAGAGAAAGTTTCAAGCTTTTGCACAAAAACCACCAACCAATATAAAAGCCGTAGCTTTTAGGCTTAAAATAAGCCATGAAATGCTCAAATAAGCTTCGAACACCATTTAAAAACACAAACTAACAACACAAAAATGACCTAGGCTCTGATTCCAATTGTTATCCCATAAGATTCTAGCCTAAAACAATGCTCGAGAGGTTGAGGAGTATTACAGAGAAAGAAAGCCATATTATTGAATTGTAGAGAGAGAAAGGGAAGAGTGTGTGTTTCTAGAGAGAGAAAGAGAAACACACACTTATGAGATGCTACATATTGAATCCTAACCTATCCATGGAAGTATGGAGGGGGTAATTATAGGTCTTGACATAACTAGCTTATACAACTTGTCATTTCTAGTCCCTACGTATCAAGCCTTTTATGAACTAATGTAATTCCGTATTAGTCAACATATTTTAAGGCTAATAGAGTATATTTAATTCATGTGAAATATCTTAAAAGGGATCAACCATATAAGGGGGTAAGGTAGTATGAAGACTGTTACCCGATGGTATCCTTTCTATGCACTTACGTTTCCCTATACGTGTCTGCAGCGATATAGACAAAAGCTGGTTTTCTAAAGCCTAACACGCACACTCATCAACAAGAAGCAACAGTAATAGGATCTACAATCTGACTTTCATGCAATCATAAGCAAATACAAATGAAGGTTTAGCCTAGCAAGTTAAGGATAAAGCAAGAACATAGATTAATCACACAACACATAGACATATTGAATGATTAATGATTACACTCTTACTTAATTAAAAACATGGATAGAAGGTAGTTATAATAGGGTTTTGAGGCCCTAAAAATGACCATTAAAGCTGTTACAAAGACTAGGGTTCGTCTCCCCAAAAATTATACAAAGTTTCACACTTAAAACCCTAAAATTGGTTTTATATATATAGAGATATCGTTGCGACGGCGTCGTGTTAAAGTCCTGACGCCGTTGCTACGTGGATGATTCTAGATCCTCTTTAAGTCAGCCACGTCCTAACGCTATCACTAGATCTCTGATATCGTTATTGGATAGATCACGACGACGTCACTTTATACCTGCTACGCCGTATCCACGCTCTGTAAACAATACTTCTTCATGGATTTGGTGTAGGTCCGTTATCTTGTCCGTTTCTCCTCCAAATGAGCCCAAGTCACGTGTATTTCCTTCAAATGCCATCCAAGTGCTAAAAACCTGAAAACAAATGATTAAGCACATAATCTAGGCATATTTATATGATTTAGGGGGTTAAATGACACCGAAATAGTGTATAAAATGACACCTCATCAAATACCCCTACACATGGGATTTTCTTATCCTCAAGCAAATGGGCTTTACTACCTAGACAATAATAATATGAGGGTCATTTAACCTACTCTTTAAAAGTATTTTACAACACAACCTTCTAGAAGTCGTAATTAAAATCATGAAAAGTATATACTAGCACCTCACATAAGAGTTTGGGATTCTCTCTTTCACTCGAGTGTATAATAAATTATAACATAATAAGGAAATAGAAAATCAACACTCATTACCTGTCATGGCATATAAATTACCATAGGCTTGGTAAATGATCAAACCTCCACCGCTAGGCGCAAGCATTATTCATTACTATCTAAAAGGTCTTTTAAAGGGTTGTGGTGTGTAGGTGTAAGATAACATTAACGAAAACAAAAACGGATGGGATACATTTTGGTGGTGACTTTGGGTGAATTTGGAGTGGAAGTGTTAGCTAATTATTTATAAGAATACACGTTGGTTTGATTGCTAAGCAAAAGACTCGGACAAAATGTACAAACTCTACACAACTCTACATCAATCTCTTTCTTTTTCTTTTCTTGACTCTAGTATAAACATAAGCAAATGGCAGCTCGTACATTTTTTTTCACTTTTTATATATTTTTTACGATTATTTTCTTTTCTTTTTTTCTCATTTTTTCGTATACTTTTGACCTGCCATTGCTTAAACATATAATACATCTTGGGGGTTTATGGATACACCCTTACACTTGAACTTTTACATACTCGATTATTTACAATCTAACTAATGATCCAATTTTAGGTGGATCAAAATAACATGGAGCTTATTAAACTCTATCGGGGGTAATAAATTACTTCTTCTCTAATTCTTCATAAGATAAATACTACCATGAATCTCAATCATCCCAAAATAGTAGTTACAAGGATAAGGACTTAGCAACCGTGTAATCAAATAATTAACTTGGGTTAAAACAATAATGTACTAAAAGCGAGCACATACAAGGTAGGCTAAGGCGATTTGGGTGTAATGATTGGTTTAAGGGTGACAATGCTCTTCCATAATAGTCTGGCTTAACTAGAAAATTACGATAACTGTGAAAAAGGATAGGCTCAGAGGGTTGTACTATGGGTATCCTGCACTAAAAATGAGTGCATGGCAAGGGTGTGGGATAGTTATATAGTCGACGTGACCATCATAACAATTAGAGGTTTAAAACATGGGTTAATCCTAGTGCCTCTTATCTAGCAAATCCTAATACTCACTATGCGGTCTCGAGATGCATCACAAAAACAAGTTCTAGAATTTAATATACTACCAGTACACTCATATAATTTAATACGGATACCAATGCTCCAGAATAGGAGACTAAGACCATACATACACATCTGTAATGATGGAATAGACAGATATGACTACATTTGAACCTTAACTCCAGAATGCTAAAGATACAAACTATTTTGGGTATCAATAATGGATACCCGAATTCCTAAAGATCTAAAGATGAACCTCACATTTGGGGGTTGAATTTTGAGGGTTTTTCTGCTAGTCATACACATTCCTATCCATGAGACGCTATTAATACTTGGTTTTCGTTGGTATGTGTCATAAAAAAATTTAAATTTGCGTCAAGATTACGTTTTTATGCTATGTTTCGATATATTACTCATCATTTTAAGGAACAAAGCAAATGGAAAATGAAGGAATAGTTTTTAAGGGTTTTTTCCCCCTACACATAAGTTTAACATTGTTCCCAATGTTCTATAGAAGTACCTGTAAAAACGAATAAAGGGAAAAGAAAACACGGAAAAGAAACTAGTACTCCCCTAGTTGGCTTAATAATGGAGAAGAAACATGTGATAACTGGTTAAATCGTCCTCTAAGTGCCGTCTAATGAAAACATCCTAAAATCTTCCAAGCCTCTTCTTGTCAAATATAACATGTAAATCAAAGACAAAGACAACTATATCAAGCGTAAAATCCATGGGATAGATATAAATACAATAAGAGTTTAGGGTTTTGACTCTTTGAAAGCAGTGCAGATAGGATGAGAGTAATGATATAAATATAGGTTTATGCAGGTTTACAAAAGAATTACAAATATTAAATACTAAACATTTTATTTTTCAAAAATACTTAAAGATTTTCAAATTTTCAAATTGCTGGAGACGCGACACCATCGAGTTTTATCCTGACGCCGTCTCCATGCACTGTGAAAAATTCCTCTTTGTTTTTACTGAGAAATTTCCTGCACGCAATTTTATTAGTCAAATCTAAAGAAAGAACTACATAAAAACCTAGAATTAATCGTTACAATCATATGACTCAAAACTGAAGTGAATTAATCTAAACAATTTATTTTAAATGTTTGAATTGGTTCTAAAAAACCCGGATATTTCTCCTACACTTATTTTGTTGCAAAATACCTTTGATTTCAAATAAGACGAAGTTATAAACAAACAAATCATGATTATAAAATAATTTAAACATAATAAAACAAACAATAAAGAATTAAAACACAAGACACTCCTAATATGCTGGAAAAGTAAATATCAGGTTGCCTCCTAAAAAGCGCTTTTCTTTATTTACGAGTCTTGTAGCTAGACTCGAAGTCACACGTCCTTATGTGACTTCTTCTTCATCATCCAGAGTTATGTCGTCATCTTTATTAGTGTCTAATACGCCCTTTGGATATGGTTTCACCCGTTGTTTATTTACAATGAATTCATTCCCATCTTCACCGCACAGCTTAATTGCGCCATTTTTCATGTCCTTACATATCGAAAATGATCCGTACCATTGAGCCTCATTTTGTCTAGCTCATTAATCTGTAAGAACCGGTTTGTCCTAACTTTTGTAAGGTCCAGGTTACAGTTCTTTATGGCCCAGTAGGCCTTATGCTCTAATTTGACAAGAAGAAGGCACACCTTTCCGTAGATTATTCTAAATGGGGTTGTTCCTAAAGGGGGTTTAAACGCTGTCCGGAATGCCCACAATGCATCATCCAACTTGTAAGACCAATCTTTCATGTTGTTTTCAATGGTTTTCTCAAGGATACGTTTTATTGCCCGGTTTGTGTTTTTGACCTGCTTGTTCGTTTGAGGGTGATAGGCGGTCGAGAATCGGTGAACTACTCGTTGGTAGATGCAGAAATGAGTACAACTATCACTAATAAGGGCCTTTGGTATTGTATATCATGTGAATAGTCTCTTGAGGAAGTTTACTACATTCCGAGCATCATTGGTGGGAAAGGCCTGATCCTCTACCGACATTTATACGTAGTCGATAGCTACCAGGATGTATTTGTTTCCATTTGATAAGGGGAAAGGTCCCATAAAGTTAATTCCCCAAAAATCGAATATTTTACTGACTTAGATGTATTTTTGAGGTGTTTCGTCCCTTGAGGAGATGTTTCCTACTCTTTGACAAGCATCGCAAACTTAGACAAACTTACGTGCATCACGGAAGATATGTGGCCAGTAAAACCTGGATGAGGGGAAAGGTCCCATAAAGTCAATTCCCCAAACATCGAATATTTTACTGACTTAGATGTATTTTTGAGGTGTTTCGTCCCTTGAGGAGATGTTTCCTACTCTTTGACAAGCATCGCAAACTTAGACAAACTTACGTGCATCACGGAAGATATGTGGCCAGTAAAACCTGGCCACGAAGACTTTTCTTGCAGTAGTGGCAATGTCATGATGTCCTCCAGATGGTCTGCTGTGATATTGTCGAATGATTTGTGCTGCCTCATCTCCGACTACGCACCTTTGTATAATTCGATCAGCATACTGTTTGAATAGGAATGGCTCATCCCAAAAGTAATGCCTCAAATCATTAAAGAATTTTTGCTTTTCTTGACGGGTAGAGCGGAAGGGTAGTACTCGTCTAGCTAAATAGTTAGCATAGTCAGCATACCACAGTTCGTTGTTCTTGTCAGAAATTACCATTAACCGCTCCTCAGGGAATAAGTCCCTTATTTTAGCCTTGGTTAGCTTTCCAAGGTAGGGGTTTTCAAGTCAGGAGAGATGATTAGGTGCTAGATTTCAGCACCTTTGTTATCACAGATCTCGATATCAAATTCTTAAAGTAGCAGGATCAATCTAATCAGCAGTGGTTTTACGTCTTGTTTTGTAAAGAGATACTGCAAGGCAGAGTGATCCATGGAAACGATGGTCATGGATAATACCAAGTATTGATAGAACTAGTCTAATGCGAAGACGACAACCAAAAGCACCTTTTCAGTGGTTGTGTTGTTCTCTTGTGCTTCATTCATGGTTTTGTTAGCTTATTGTGTGGGCTTGAAATGTTTTTTGATCCCTTGCCCTAGAACTGCTCTGAAAACATAATCATTTTCATCACACATGAATTTAAATGGAAATGACCAATCCGGCTTGATCATTATTAGAGCCTGCGTCAGTTTACGTTTTAACTTATCGAATGCTTGGATGCATTCTTCGGAGAAATTAAATGGGGTGTCTTTAACTATGAGCTGAGTCATTGGGCGTGCGATTTATGAGAAGTCATTTATGAATCTTTTATAGAAACCAGCATGTCCTAGAAAGCTTTGAATGGCTTTCACATTCGTGGGATGTGGTAGTTTGGAGATTGCCTCGATTTTTGCTTTATTGACCTCAATTCCTAAACCTAAGACCTATTGCTGAGGATGATTCCTTCCTTTACCATGAAATGGAACTTTTCCTAGTTAAACACAAGGTTGGTTTCCACATACCTTTTTAGCATCTTTTCAAGGTTTGTTAGGCAGTGGTCAAAGGAACTACCAAAGACGAAGAAATCGTCCATGAATACCTCCATGCTATCCTTGATAAGCTCATGGAATATGGTTGCCATGCAGCATTGAAATGTTGTTGGGGCATTGCATAATCTGAAGGGCATTTGTTTATATGCGAAGGTTTCGTAAGGGCAGGTGAATGTAGTTTTATCCTGATCTTTGTGGGTGATAGGGATTTGAAAATATCCTGAAAACCCATCTAGAAAGCAGTAGTAGTCATGCCCATCTAGGCGTTCAAGCATCTGATCGATAGATGAAAGTTGAAAGTCATCTTTCCAGGTTGCTGATGTGTCATTGTGTGGTGTATATTTTTATGATTTAAGTTTTAAATTTATATTTTGCCGACTTAACCAAAAAAACACTTTAACGGGCAGTGTACCTGGTTAGTGGTAGATTCGTGGTAAGTAGGGTGTCGAACACTTGAAGCGAGGTTAAATCTCTTAATCTATTAATATTTTGGTTATCTAATCTAAGTTAATTCTAATCTAAGTCAAACATATGCTAATCATATTTTAGTTCTAATCCTAATTCTAACAGGTAAAAGGGGGGTTTCAGCCTGAGAGACTGGCACGGGTTTAGTGGTGACTATAATCAATTCAAGACACTTTAACCCACACAAGCAAATTAACAAAATATAAAAGAGTGGTCGAGCCTTATGATAGAAAACTGTATTAGCCATCATTATCCGATTAGAAGTTAGTTTGTTTATTCAATGCAATGATTACTTATCTCGAAGAGGCATATCATTCCTAGACTTAGGCGGGACTTCATCCTAAGACATGGACACATTAATTATGTCACAATTAAAGTATCTACATAAAGCATCCTTATTTGCTAATTATAATCTATCTTAAGGATTAAAGCAATGGTAAACCCTAAATCATAGAGACTTTATCCACTTGCCGCTTAATGGCAATTTATACTCTTATAGTCCACTTGTCCAACTATCCAATGGAATCAGAACATTATTCGTTGAATTATCTAGATTCACCTAATAGTTAACATGTTCAATAAACCAAAGGCAATTTTTGTTAACTAGTTAAGCCAGAAGCGTATCCTTAGCACGGTTTAGAAGGACAATATTTATGATCCTATGATTCTAGATGTATAAATTACTATTTGGAGAGCTATCCCAGCATCTAGATTACTTGGTCCGTATCACTAGATCTAGTTGAATGATAGGTCACATACAAAAGTACGTAAACAAGTATATTGATAAACATAAGTAAGCATACAATGATAAATTAAAAATCGAGATATAAATAAAACTAAACATTCAGATCTTCATAATAATGGCTAATACCCGAAGGTATTAGCCTTCAAACATCATAATTAATACAAGAGTAATGGCTTAGCCAAGGTAAACTAACCGAGTTAACGAATGATACCAAAAACTGAACGATTACAAAAGTAATTATAGGAAAAGTATTTGAGAATGCACGCATTTTGCTAATATTCACCAAGTACTCCATAATTAATGTAATTCTCAAATATGAACGATTAAGTAACAATTTTTGCAATAATAATACAAAATGGGTTAATTACATGGGATAAATGATGCTATAAAATCGACATTATTTGATGTCATCCAATATCTCCCCACTTGAATCCAACTTGTCCTCAAGTAGCATTTAGAAGTTTATAAAAATATATCCCTAAGGATATTTTCCGTTGAAGCATTTATCTGATCTATTACAAGTACACAACCAAACATCTCATGAAATAGGAAGATGAAAACACTCAAATAACTCAACTAATCTATATGGTAACATGTAACTAATATGTTCAATTGCCCAGTCGTAATGAGTATTCTATCATAAGCTTAGCAAGGATACATATCTCCACCGCTAAAGCTAAGGAGTAACAAGTTTATAAAGGTAAATATGGGTTTATATGATAAGACTTAGGGTTGATTACTCTAACTAATCTTTATCGATACCAATATTCTAGGAGGGCCACAAATACCACACATACACACCCGTAATGATGGGATAGACACATGTGACTGCTCACTCCTACCTTAAATAAGCTAAAGAGTAGGACTAGTAGAGTAATATAGGGTATGGATCTTCTAACTTTCACCAATAGTAATAAACCAACAAGGAAGCTGAGACTTACATACTTGGCCGTAACGATGAAATAAACATACACGCTCGATCACATCCTCATTCGCGTAAAACCCATGGTTAATGATTAGGAAAGGCAAATAAATTGTTTTTAAATAAAACATACGAAACAAATAGATTAAGTCTAAAATACAAGTTGCTAGACACTTTTTCCTGACCGTAACCATGATAAAGACACGACTATTTATAGTGTCTTGATCATAGATCAAAAATAACAACCTAAGTTAGCGTTCCCGTAAAGGTCAACTTCCTAATCATCCCATACTTTACAAGATAAGTGATGATATCTTCCACTTTATACAATACTCTACATCGTTGATTTGTATCAATGAATAATCGATCCTTCATGTAATTCCTTCGGTAGTTGCAAAACGATTATCTTCAAACTTTCCTTCTCTCTTTTTTGTTGCGATTTTTCTAATTTTTTTGATTTTTTTTACAAAACTACATGTTAGATATTAGAAAAAGACTCGGTCACCCCGTGTATTTTACCGATTATTGTAGCTCGTAGTTAATTGTTTAATGTATAACATTCGGTAATGGGCTGGGTAATAAACACAATGTGTAAGCCCACTACCAAGACCATTAGGTCGGTTTTGTATGCCACTATATAAGCATCTTCCATGTCTTGGAAGAGGTGGTTAGTCATTTCATTTTACATGTTACACTTTCTCTTACTAGAAAGCTTTTCTCTTACTTTCTCTCTCTAAATTTGGCTAATTCATCTATCTTTCATTATGTTATGATTTCCAATATCCTACAATTGGTATCAAAGCTCATGGGATGAGTAGATTGTTTGTGTGTGCGTTTTAGTGCTTGGTTTAAATCAAAAGTTGAGTTTTAGGAGGTTTTAGCTCTTGTTCTTGAGTTTCATTGATTTTCACATTTCTTGTGTTAAAATACATGTTTTTGTAGTTGCAATAGCCTTCTAGTACTCATTGGTGCAAAAGAAACCAAGTCAAAATGTTCAAAAGGGTGAATTTTAGGTGTTTTAAGGTGTAAAAGTTTGTATTTCTTCGCAGCGGTTTCGTATATTGTGTTTTATTATTTATAGCAGTTTTGTGTACTGTTCTGGCAGTTTGTCAGATCGTACATTGTGCTAACGGTTTGTCTTTGACAGCGGTTTGTCTTATTAGGTAGAGGTTTGTCAGTAGCTGTTTGTCTTCTAGTGTAGCGGTTTACTAGTAGGGATTTGGTAATTGTAGCAGTTTGATCCATAGCGGTTTACAGGTTTTTGAAAATAATTTCTCATAGCGAGCTGGGAAACAAACCTCTGCTAATTTTATTTCTTGGTAGCGGTTTGGTGTTTCTTCTTCATAGCGGTTTACCATAGTCTCCTAGTAGCGGTTTGATAGTTTAACTTTGTAGCGGTTTACCAGTCACAGCGGTTTGTAGGTAGCAGTTTGTTACAGGTTTATTGAAGATTTTTCTCAATGTCTTTTGGAAAACAAACCTCTGGCCATTTTTCTTCATGGTAGCGGTTTGGTATAATTTCTTCATAGCGGTTTGACTGTAGCGGTTTGACAGTAGCGGTTTGAGGACTAATCTAGCAGTTTGGTACACTGTTTGGAATTTGGACTATTTTTCAAACTAGACAAACGTAACAAACTCAAACAACAAAACACTTAAACAAACATCACCACTTTTAACATACAATCTCTAATCATTGTTCGATCAACTTAAATCATTTCATAATCAATTAAGATGGCTAATCTTTCAAAAGATATCCAATGTGCCGGTTCTGATACCCGACCACCTATGCTTGATAGGACTGACTTTGCATCATGGCAACAAGGTATTTATATTGTATTGTCAGGGTAAAGAGAATGGGGTGAATATTCTGAAGTCGATTGATGAAGGGCCTTTTTAGATGGGAACTATTAGAGACCCAATTGCTAAAGGGACAGTAGGTGCCCAGCAACTAGGTCCCGAACGAGCTCGAGTCTATTCGGACCTTTCACCTAAGGATAAGAATAGGTATAATGCTAACATTCGGGCAACAAACATCCTACTTCAAGGGTTACCAAAAGACATCTATACTCCCAT
>BQNB010057941.1:0-37991 GCA_026074375.1 Tanacetum coccineum
GGGGGAGAGGGGTTGAATAGTTTTACCGGTTAATTGGCGTTTTAAATCTTTATTTAGAAAATTGTTTGATTCGAGTTGTATGTCAATCAATCAACAATATGAATCACAACTAAGCTATCTAACTAAGTAAGTAATAACGATATAAAGAGATATAGAAAGAAACAATCAAACCAAGACACCGAGATTTATAGTGGTTCGGCAACGAAGAACCTCTTCGTTTCTACTCCACTCCCTGAGTACTCCACTCGAGATTCCACTATGTCAACAAGCTCCCTTTAGGCGGAGAAAATCATTTACAAGTCGCTTACTTTCTTTTCCGACACTAAGCTAGATGTCGAGTCCTAATTTTAGCTAGAACCAATCTAAGACTTCATTAAGTCTTTACACACTCACAAGATATATATATACCCTTGGATTGACACACAATCCAAATCACACCAATACACAATTTACACACTTGGATCTACACACAATCCAATTTACACAACAACACTAAATATACGTAATGAAGATTTGTGATCTTGAGAAGGAAGAGAGAGATCACTTGATAACAATTCGTATGTAGAAGAATACGATTGTTCTTCTCTTGCACTTGATTAAAAGAAGAAGAAGGGAGAAAGAAAGAATTAATCACTTGAACAAGATCAAGGTATGTTAATGATCAAGATATGTGTTTTAGAAAAAAAGGAAGAAGAGAAAAAAATAGATATGAGAAAATTCGTGGCAAGAGGTTCTATTTTTCAGATGGGGTGGCCCAGTATTTATAGGGGACAAAAAATAACCGTTGCTGGTGGCAGTCCTGGCGGTCCCTTATATATAAGGGGCCGCCAGGCCTAAAAGGGGGCCGCCACAAGACTCTGCTTCCTTTTTTGTCCTTTTGTGGTGAATGTTATATCTGTTATAGAACCTTCTATTTTGGGGGGAAAATTTGAATTTCAAATTTTATGTTTTTAATAAAACATTTCTTTTAATGAATAAATATTTTGTTTTTATATTTTTATAAAAACACATTTGTAGAAATGTAAGGTTTAAGGAAAATATTTTCTTGATCACTAATCATGTTTAATGATTTGTTTATCCATACCTTAAGTGATTAATCTTAGAAATAGAATTTTATGATTAGTAATTTATAAACGTTTAATTTTATCGTAAACGTTTTCACATTTTGTTATTATCAAAACATTGAGAGGTCAAAAAATATAAATAACGTTTTTAGACATTATTTGTATTAACAACAACTGCTAAAGTTCAGCAACTATCAAGCGACTTATAGGCCAACGTATGGCTGGCATGCTCTTTCGCATAGAACGGAACAACATACGAGATTCCGAGAGCGAATCACGCATAAAGACCCCCTAGATAAACCACGCTAATGAAGCTCACGTCCTCCGACTAGAAGATCATTGGGAACAACACAATCAACATCCTCCTCTTCGAAGAGAGAATCCTAACCATCATAGTTAATTATGATATTTTATTTATTTATTTATTTATCTAAGGCATTTCTTTGAAAACTCTCGATGCAGTGTTGCTTTATGGTACGGATATACCTACTACCTTCAGTAAATAATTGTTTGTACAATTAACTTCTCATATCCCATTTTAACATCCTTGATAAACCATTCCCTTAATATGTGCTTGTTTTAGCCATTTGGTATTAACTCTCTTTAATGATTAATCGTTTATATAATTATTTCCCCTATCCTGTTTAACATCCTTGATATATTACTTCTTTGATATGTGCCTCTTTCAACTATTGATAATAATTCTCTCATTTGCATTGGTTAACTTCATGAATAACTCTCTATAGTCTTTCATAATTCTTTACATTTATTTCTTTTGACCGTTACTGTAATTTGATATTCTTGACACCTATTTCTATCCCACCGTTATTATGATCCATTGATTCCTTGTTTGCCTGATTATTTGTACAAATGATTCTTTATATTTCCTTGATTCGTAAATTGTTCATGCGAATCATTCTTTATATTTATTCTTTTGATCATTATTACATTTGTACATACGTTCTTTTATGTGCTCTCTTAAGTCATTGACATATTCATATTTTACATGCTCGCGATATCTTTACTGTTTCATCATATACTCTCATTTATTCCTCTCGTGATGCTATGACCACTCTTTTCTATGATCTACTCATTCGTTGTATTGATTAATGATTGTTTGCTGCCTTATTCATAAAACATTTAATCTTTATTTTAGGATTTTCTAATCCTGAGATATCAAACGCATTATAATCTCTCTGTATTGGCATTCACTTCCTTTGAAGCTTTATAACTTATTTGATTCCTTTGTTTGCATTGATTATCAACACAAACTCATCCTTCGACCTTGAAATGTAGTGTATCTGACATATGCTTCTTAGATCATCAGTATGAAATATTAATGCTGTATTTTCACTTGTTTTCTCATCAATACAAATATTCACTATTTTCATTAAGAATTTTCTAACTACTAATCCGTACCTACATGCACATTGCAGACATTTTATGTGTTGACTATTATCTATGTAATATTTGTTTGCCACCTTGTTAAATTGTTTTATTGAACCCTTCGAACACGTTCCGAAATATAATTTGAAGAAAGGAGCTTTAGTCCTGGCATTGAAGAATTTGGGACACTACATATGCAGTACATGATGCACAATCACCAGGGCAAGTGAGCTAAACAAACTTGAACTGCCGTGGGAACTCAAGGGAGTCCATAGCACCTTTCATGTCTTGAATTTGAAGAAATGTTTGTCTGATGAGAACCTCGTCATTCCACCAAATGAAATTCGACTAGTCGTCAAGCTGTGGTTTATCGAGGATCCTGTAAGATCATAAACCATGAGGTCAAGCAACTAAAGCAGAGGTGTATCACTTATAGTCAAAGTTCGTTAGAGCTCTCGACGAGGACCCGAGTTCACATGGGAGTGCGAAGATCAGTTCAAGAGCAAGTACCCTCATATTTTTGCAATCACCTTATATGCTGCAGTTACCAGTTGAACTCTAGAGACCAAAGTTCCCTAAGGGGGGTTGACTGTAATAATTTGTAAATTTTAGGTCATTATTTTAATGCATACTTTTATTATTTATTTTACTTTTGAGTAAAATTTACTTTTATGATTTACCGGATAAGTTACCGCGCGTTCGTAGTAAAATGTTTATTAAACGTGAGCCCGTCTTTAAATTAAATATTCGCCCACGTGCTCTACGTAATTTACTATTTGACAAAAGCATCCCATATGTTATAATTCTATTTTTATTATTTACATTTTCGCTTTGTAGTTCCACTTAAACTCTTGTTATATTTTACGTTTATACCCGTTGGCCTCAAAAATACCCACTTATTTCAAAATTTACACAAAATTTAAACTACTAAACCCTCCCTTAAAAAATAAATGTGGTATGCCAAGTTAATTTTAAGGCTTATGTGTTGTCAAATATGTGTCATATTGTGATTATTGTTATTAAGAACATATTAGGGTTTGTATTGTTGTATGAATTTCAATATGACCAATGTGTGATGATATACATTTTTTTTTCATGTATCAATGCGGTTTTTTTTAATTATCTTTGTTTCTTTTATCTGTATTTATATTATGGTTTTTGAATTCTTTAGAGGTTTTTGATTTTAAGCACTCTTGAATCGATTAACCTTTGTTTATTGATAGATCTGATAATGTTTTCATCAAATAACAAGTTTTAGAAAAAAAATCAAATTTTTGGAAGAAAAAAAATAAAATTTTTGGAAGAAAAAAAATAAGGTTTTGGTATTTTTTTGCTTTTATCAATAAAGGCTTTTATTAATCAATTAACTTGTGTTAATCAATTCAACAACAAAGCGGTGACGCCCTACTAGCATGCATCAAACTCGCTAAAACAATGAAGGTAACCAAGTTGCAAGCATACACTGATTAGTTATTAGTACAAATCAGGAGAATGCGAAACAAAGGACGATTCTATGACCGCTTACCTAGAGCATGTGTAATCATTACTCCCATACTTCAAATCCTCTAGTATAATTTAATATCACCAACGGGAATGACAAAAACGAAGCATTGCCATTCAACCACTAGCAAACATGATGTTTGATTTTCAAACTTCTTCATATGTCGAAAGTAGATGCCTACAAGCTCCAAATCTCTCTCAATTTCTTCAAAAATTTAGCTCAAATTGATGTTCATGGTCGTCTGTTGTGTTTGGCAACAACTCTTCACATACTTTTTGGATGCGAAAGTTTTTGAAGTCAATCAAATTGTGTAGATTTTCAACTTGCTCCGACAACCATTCCATGTGTTCCATATCTGAGAAAATAAGGACGTTTAGATCATTCATCCATTTGTCTAAAAAAATTTGGTTAATGGAATGTTGGATGAATTTCTTAAGGGTTAGAGAAGATATTGAAAATCAAGTTTCTCAAATATGTCACCGTCCCATTTCCCTACCTTTGAATTTATAGTCAAGTAATAACAACGACCCCACAAACTTCATGCAAGTTTGCTTCTTGTATAAACTGATTTAGGTTTCTACGATGCATTGCAAATTTATTGCGATATTTTATTGGTTCTTATATGAAACGTCATGCCCTTTACGATTTACAAAAAAATGACTTCTAGTGTTCTAACTATCACGTTAGTTAAGTTTATCAGCAATAGACAATTGATGTAAAATTTAGATCGAAATTTGTATAAACAAAATAAGGGTCGTACAAAAGAAGATATCCCAAACGTTAATGCCATCCATGATAACTACAATAACATGGGTAGTACCAAAGAAGATACAACAAACAAAGTACTATTTTTTCTAAAATATTCAATATGTTCCTTACACTTCTCAATTGTTTTTTGTTTTCTTTTCAAATTATGCAGAACATTTTCACATTCGTCTTTTAGAATTGTTTCCTCTTTGTATCGGTTTCTACCATACACATCGATAGTCACTACAACATTCAATGCTTTCCCCAGCAACATTCCGACTCTTTTGCCAGCGACATGTCGCTGGGGAAACATATCCCCAGCGAAATGTCGCTGGGGAAAAGTTGATGGGGTAAGCTCGATGGCAAAACGTTCCCCAGCGACAATCCCCAGCGAAAAGTGGGGCCCCACGTATTTTTTGGTCAAGGTATTGGGTTCCACTGGTGGCAGTATATTTCCCCAGCGACATGTGCTGGGGAAAAGGAGAGAAAAGTTCTGATTAAAACAAAATTTATTAGTTAAATAATAAAAATCTTAAGGTTAATTGCAGACTTTTCCCAGCGACAGTCGCTGAGGGAAAAATCCCTTTGAGTTTGATTTTCAACGCTTTTCACCTCGAGAGTTTTGTCCTTTAGCGGGATTTTCCCCAGCGACATGTCGCTGGGGAAAAGTCTGCAATTTTTTTTATATACAGCCTGCACAGCAGCATTTCCAGATTTTTTTCGGAAAAAAAAATCTGCTGCACAGCAGCCATTTCAGATTTTTTCCGGAGAAAAAATTACTCAAAACATGTATAAACTCACCACAACTTGTACCAAACAAAATACAAAGTACAATCGCATCTAGCAATACAAATAAACCCATCTTGTACCAAAACAAATCTAATAGAGGAGAAATCGTCCAAAAGGCCGATTATGTGCACATGATAGTTTAGGGGGAAACAAGTCAATAGTCACAAGATATACATAAAGAAAATAATGTACCATATAATGAACTTATAACAGACTAACTCGTGTCAATCGCCACATCCTCACCCCCGTATCATCACCATCAACGCGCAAAACTCCCCCACTCCGCTGGCTCCACCTGAATCATACCGGATGCAAAAGATCAGCGAACCTGTTGTCGGTCCTAATCAAAGTTCATCATGAAAATCGACATCCTGTTCTGTCAACGGGTGCGGTAGAGTTCAGCCTGAGCGGACGTATCCTGGCATTACCTGACCCACGCCAGGAATGTGGCCGCGATGTTTCCGCCTCGGACCATCGCGTTATTCTGGTTGGTGTGCTCACCCGTCGCCTTGAAGCTCCATCATCCTATCCTATGTAGTGACAAATAACACAAAGATAGTAAAATATTAGTCGGGTTGCTACAATTAGTAATCGATGATTCATTAAAGTATGGTTTGAAAGAATACTTACATACATCCGGAGAGCCTCAGGATCTTGGAATACACCGTTAACGGTGTGGAGACGATAGAACGTGTCGATCTCTGATGGTTCCTCTTGGGTTGCCGACGTCATTTTCTGTACATACACACGCATATAAGATCAATCTAATTAAAAACGACAATCTGACACACCCAAAATGTATAATCAGATATATATATGTATGTAAAATCAATAATAATAATAATAATAATTACCATCAGATGTCGAGTGAGAGGGATCGACCGAGATCCATGGCGTGATACCACTGTGCTCTTGGACCGATTCAGCCTATTTGTTTCGGCTCGCTGGGCGTTGGCAGGGTCATTCCAAAAGTTGATGTATTTCTCCCACTCATCATCCGTGAACTCATCCGGCTTTTGCCCCCCTGATCTGATTAAATCATAAGCCTCCAGTCTCGGGTGTCTGATCCAATGCTCCCTCTCCCAAGGTTGGCCTTGTTGGTGTTATATGATTTTCATACTGTGCCTGAATGTATCCTTCGATTCTAGGCCATCGCTCGGAATTCATATGCGGATCGAGGTTTCGTAGACTGCAATTCATATACAACACATTGAAAACAAGTTTGGAAATATAAATTTATATATTTATTTAAATTTGTTTCTTTATTTTATGATATAATAAATAAACGAATTTAGATAATATACACAATTAAAATAAAATGAACAACGTTAATTATATACAAAAAGGGATAACTGACCCCATGAGTGGGTGCCATCAGCTCGCCTTGTCCCGCGGGGACCTTCTGACAGGAAGGGTTTTTTTTTTATAATTTATTAATATTTTTTTTTTTATATTTTTTATATTTTTTTTTTTGTTTTTTTTTTTTAATTTTTTTACTTATTTTTATTATTTTTTTTTTTTTTTTTTTATTTTTTTTTTTTTTTTTTTTTATTAATTTTTTTTTTTTTAATTATTATTATTTTTTTTTTTTTTTTTTTTTTTTTTTTTTTTTTTTTTTTTTTATTTTTATTTTATTTTTTTTTTAAATAACAAAACATAGGTACTCCTAATCATCTCCCCGAAGTAGTTTCCCCACTGAGTCGAGTAGGGGCCGGTAGGGACAACCGTGTTATCAGCACGGTCTTCGAACCCGATCTCGATGGGTCGGCCTTTATTAGCGGACCAGCATCCTTTTATATTGGTTCCGGGTCATTTCCGGGTCTTCCTGCGGCTTTCACGGCGCCCAACTTTGGGCTTTCGCCTTTCCATTTTCCTGCAAAAATCAAGTGAGTGATAAAGTCATAAAAGTTCAAGGCAAGCAAGTTCAATATATGTATTAAATTTATGCTTATATTACAATAATCCAGAAATTCTTACCTCGGTTGATGAAGCAACCCTCGCAACCGAATGATGTAGGAGGTGGACGTGAAGGATCCTCACCACCACCGTCCCCGCCATGTGCTCGTGCAACATCAGCCATCTGTACAAGTACAATTAGCATAACATGTAGAAATTCATGAACAAAATAATACAAGCATGCACAAATCCAAATATCCAAATAAATTTAAACATTTTAATAACAATTACAACAATTTCATTCATTCATTTATTCATTCATTCATTCATTCAAATATATAAGTGTATTTTGCAAGTTACGACACAAGGTTAAACCCGCTACCCCGCCAACAAAAATTATGGTTAAACAAAAATTAATAAGTTTTTACAATCCCCAACGACATGTTGCTGGGGATACCTAAAGGATAAAAAAAAAGCACACCTTATTAAACCCGCTGCCCCGCCAAAAACCCCGTTGCCGCCAAAAATCCGCAAATAGCCCGCCAAAATCCGCCTACTGCCCCGTCCAATTACCCATGCCCCGCCAAAAAAATCCCCGCTGTCATCACGCTACTCCACAAATACCAAGAATTAATATTTTAGAGGATTAAGAGAAAAAGAATTAAACTTTTAGAGGAGGGGGTGCTCGTGTGTGGTGGGTTATGCCGTGGTGGTGGCGATGAGTGGTGTGGTGGTGGTGATGGTGGCGATGAGTGGTGTGGTGGTGGTGATGAGTGGTGTGTGGTGGTGGTTTTTTTGATGATAAAATCGTCAAAGAGATGTTTTTTTTGTGTTTTAATCGGTTTTGGTCGTCTGTGAGAAAAGCAGACCTGTTTATGATAAGGTTTTTTCCCCAGCGACATGTCGCTGGGGAAACGATTAATAACTTTGACTTTGTCAACGACAATCCCCAGCGACATGTCGCTGGGGAAACTTTTCATTTTGTCGTTTTGCGAAAATGGCGCGTTATTGAAAAATTATGGAGGGCTAAACGAAAAAACTTCCCCATCGATTGAAATATTTTCCCCAGCGACATGTCGCTGGGGAAAGTGTTATCTTATTAAAAATTATGTTAAATTATACATTTATTATATATAAATACTATATAAAAAATAAAGGGGGGGTTTTTTTTTTTTTTTTAAATTATTATGTATTCTTATAAATCAATAAACTAATTTTTTTTTATTATTGTTTATATATGGACATGGTTTCTATGGTTCATATGGATCGAGTTCATCTGGTTCAGTCGGTTTGTTTTCTGGTTCACGTACGAGTTAGGGTTACACATGAAAGGGTTTAACGTATAAGGTAGGGTTACACATTAGAGGTTCAATGTATGAGTTAGGGTTACACATTAGAGGTTCAATGTATGAGTTAGGGTTACACATTAAAGGTTCAATGTATGAGCTAGGGTTACACATTGGATCCTAGTGATCATGTTTCGACTTCGGTTATGATTCGTAACATAAGGTAGGGTTACACATTAGAGGTTCAATGTATGAGCTAGGGTTACACATTAGAGGTTCAACCGTAATAAGGTAGGGTTACACTTTAGAGGTTCAATGTTTGAGCTAGGGTTTCCATAAAGGTTCAATGTTTGACTAGTTGATTCGATTAGAGCTAACACGCATATTTCCATATTTCAAAGCCCATCTTATGATATGTTACGGTTATACATTAGATGTTCAACGGATTTCTTTAGTGAACATCATTTCTTAAAAACTATAGGTAGATAACTTCCTTCAGAAGCCAAAATACCGCGCGCATTTTGAAGATTATGTAGCCCATCGAAAGAGTATTTGCCGGTGTGGTTCGACCCACCAAGAGACGGGTCTATGTCATGTTTGACAACAAAGGGGATGCGTACCATTGGGTATGTTACGAATCATAACAGAAGTCGAAACATGATCACTAGGATCAACTTCAATATTATACTCATGATGATGTTGAACACTAACTCATACATTGATACCTTAATTGTTGAACCCTAGCTCATTACAAAGTACTATAATGTTGAACCCTAACTCATACATTGAACCTATAATGTTGAACCCTAACATTATAGGTTCAATGTATGAGTTAGGGTTACACATTAGAGGTTCAATGTATGAGTTAGGGTTACACATTAGAGGTTTAATGTATGAGCTAGGGTTACACATTAGAGGTTCAACGTATAAGGTAGTGGGGTTTTTAACATTAGAGGTTCAATGTATGGAGCTAGGGTTAAATTAGAGGTTCAACGTATAAGCTAGGGTTACACATTATAGGTTCAATGTATGAGTTAGGGTTCAACATTATAGGTTCAATGTATGAGTTAGGGTTCACATCATCAGTGAGATAATATTGAAAGTTGATCCTTGTGCTCATGTTTCACAACTTCGGTTATGATTCGTATCATAAGGTAGGGTTACAATTAGAGGGTTCAATGTATGAGCTAGGTTAGACACTGAAGTGGTTCAACGTATAAGGTAGGTTACACTTAGAGGTTCAATGGTATGAGCTAGGGTTAACATAAAGGTTCAATGTATGTAGTTGATTGTTTAGTAGCTACACGCATATTTCATTTTTCAAAGCCCATCTTATGATATGTTACGGTTATACATTAGATGTTCAACGGATTTCTTTAGTGAACATCATTATTTAAAAATTATAGGCAGATAACTTCCTCCAGAAGCCAAAATACCGCGTGCATTTTGAAGATTATGTAGCCCATCGAAAGAGTATTTGCCGGTGTGGTTTGACCCACCAAGAGACGGGTCTATATCATGTTTGACAACAAAGGGGATGCGTACCATTTGGTATGTTACGAAGCATAACAGAATTCGAAACATGATCACTAGGATCCAACTTCAATATTATCTCACGATGATGTTGAACCCTAACTCATACATTGAACCTATAATGTTGAACCCTAACTCATACATTGAACCTATAATATTGAACCCTAACATTATAGGTTTAATGTATGAGTTAGGGTTACACATTAGAGGTTCAATATATGAGTTAGGGTTACACATTAGAGGTTTAATATATGAGCTAGGGTTACACATTAGAGATTCAACGTATAAGGTAGGGTTCACATTAGAGGTCATGTTATGAGCTAGGGTTACACATTAGAGTTCAACGTATAAGAAAATTAGGGTTACAATTAGACGGTTCAATGTATGAGTTAGGGTTCAAAATATCGTGAGATAATATTTGAAGTGGATCATTAGTGATCATGTTTCGACTTCGGTTATGATTCGTAACATAGGTTGGGTTACACATTAGAGTTCAATGTACTGAGTAGGGTTACACATTAGAGGTTCAACGTATGAGTCAGGGTTATACATTAGAGGTTCATGGTGAGCTAGGTTAACATTAAAGGGTTCAATGTTTGACTAGTTGATTGATTAGAAGCTACAAGCATTATTTACATATTTCAAAGCCCATCTTATGAATATGTTAGGTTATCATTATGATGTTCAACGGATTTCTTTAGTGAACATCCGTTTATTCAAAAATTATTGGCCGATAACTCCTCCGAAGCCAAAATATCGCGCGCATTTTGAAAGATATGTAGCCCATCCGAAAGAGTATTTGCCCGGTGTGGTTCGACCCACCAGAGAAGGGTCTATGTCATGTTTGACAACAAAGGGGGTGCGTACCATTGGGTATGTTACGAATCAAAAGAAGTCGAAAACATGATCACTAGGTCCAACTTCGAATATTATCTCACGATGATGTTGAAAACACTAACTCATTCATTGAACCTTATTAATGTTGAACCCTAGCTCATAAAAGAACCTATAATGTTGTAACCTAAACTCTTACATTGAAACCTATAATGTTGAAAACCTACTTTTTAGGTTCAATGTATGAGTTAGGTTACACATTAGAGGTTCAATGTAGTGTTTAGGGTTACACATTAGAGGTTAATGTATGAGCTAGGGTTACACATTAGAGGTTAACGTATAAGGTAGGCGTTACACTTTAGAGTTCAATGTATGAGCTCAGGGTTACACATTAGAGCTTCAACGTATAAGGTAGGTTGGGGTTACACATTACGAGGTTTCAATGTATGAGTTAGGGTTCAAACATATTATAGGTTCAATGTATGAGTTAGGGTTCAACATCATCGTGAGATAATATTGAAGTTGGATCCTAGTGATCATGTTTTGACTTCGGTTATGATTAGTAACATAAGGTAGGGTTACACATTAGAGGTTCAATGTATGAGCTAGGGTTACATTGAGGTTCAAAGTATAAGGTAGGGTTTATACATTTAGTGGTTCAATGGATGAGCTTAGGGTTACACATTAAAGGTTCAATGTATGACTAGTTGATTGATTAGAAGCTAACACGCATATTTCATATTTCAAAGCCCACTTCTTTTTTTTTGTTTTATTATGATATGTTACGGTTATACATTAGATGTTCAAGGATATTATTTAGTGGAACTCATTTCTTAAAAACTATAGGTAGATAACTTCCTCAAGAAGCCAAAATACCTCGCGCATTTTGAAGATATGTAGCCCATCGAAAGAATATTTTCCGGTGTGGTTCGACCCACAAAAAGACGGGTCTATGTCATGTTTGACAACAAAGGGGATGCATATCATTGGGTATGTTACGAATCATAACAGAAGTCAAAACATGATCACTAGGATCCAACTCATACATTGAACCTATAATGTTGAACCCTAACTCATACATTGAACCTATAATGTTTTAACGAGGGTGCAAAAAGGTTGTTTATTAAGAAACAACATCATCGTGAGATAATATTGAAGTTGGATCCTAGTGATCATGTTTCGACTTCGGTTATGATTCGTAACATAAGGTAGGGTTACATATTAGAGGTTCAATGTATGAGCTAGGGTTACACATTAAAGGTTCAATGTATGAGCAAGGGTTCACATTAGAGGTTCAATGTATGAGCTAGGGTTACACATTAGAGGTTCAATGTATGAGCTAGGCAAGGATAAGGATACTAGAGGGACAATTAGAGATGGATAGGATATTAAACCGTTAATCGATTTGGTCATTCCGTGTATTATGATGACATATAGTGGTAGCTAGGAGTAAAATTCAGTTAACTTTGAAGTAAATTTAGTTAGTATGTGGAATATTGGACCGAAAATAGCCTCAAAACGTAGTTTGTTTAAAAGTCAAACGAGTATCCCCAGCGACATGTCGCTGGGGAAACTAAGCCCAAACCCGAAAATATGTTAACTTATAAACGGGCCAGCCCCCCCCCACCCCCCCCCCCACCCCCATAATATATAAGACTGTTAAGTTTCCCCCAGCTGGACATGTCGCTGGGGGGAAAAGTGTACAGTTCAAACGCTACAACAATTATAGACTAATTACGCACTAAACTATGAACAAAAGTATCCCAGCGACATGTCGCTGGGGAAAGACTGGCGGGATAATTTCGCGCTTAGATTTTCGCTGAAATTTTTTATTAAATTTCATGAAAATCTTCCCCAGCGACATGTCGCTGGGGGAAACGTTTCAATAACGTTTGACTAAAGTTTCAACGAGAAAAAAATGCCACGTCGGAGTATTTTGTCGTTTAGCGACTTTTCCCTAGCGACATATGTCGCTGGGGAAAAACACGCTGGGGAAAGGGGTTTTTGTTGTAGTGAGTCTTGAAGCAAAACTTCCATCTTGCTTTTTAGTTTGTTAATTCGACTAATATGCAACTCAATGAGTCTATGTGTCGTGTCACTCGTGTATATTTTTTGGATGTTGGGTGGGAGTGGTGGAGATGGAGAGCGCGGATGGAATGAAAAATAGGTTACAACCATCGCTTTAGGAAGGAAATGGATGAATGTGGAAGTAATGGTACCATTATATTAAAAGCACAACTGAATGAATGGTACGGTTATATGATAAGCATATTGGTGTGAAGCTATATTTATAGGGGGCGATACACCTTTATGACAACTTTGTAATGCATTCGCAACTACATTGGTATAAAAATGGTGGCACTTGCATATATACCCCTCTAGATATAAAAAATTGCATATACATCTGCAACATATAGTTATAACTAAAAACCATTATGCATGTGCATTGCATATTTGTACCAGGGATATGTATGCAGTTACTCACCTTAGTAACAGGTTCGAAAATAAACTGGTGTAAAAAAATGTATATGTATTATTAAATGTTAATAATAGACATACCGATTTTAACACCCCAAAACCAGGTTTTAGGAATTATATTACGATTATGCCATTTAGTAAGTTTGACTACACCTTTAATAAGTTGAAGACGTTATGTGATTGATTAGTCAAACCCGATAGTCAAACCATAAGCATAACATTATGTTTTTAGAATATATTAACAAAAGAACAGTGGATCCGAGGAGGAAACCACTAAAGAGTACAAACAAAATAATATACAACAAAGACGCCAATAGGCAAACCAAATCTAACAAACGCCAAACCCAAACAAGAACTACGAAGACTACAAATATATCTCAAATGGCTTAGCAATCCAACAACTCCAGTTAGGGACGAATGAATTAAGGCGGGTCAAGATCAAATCTTTTGACATTCGTTGTATAAAGGGGATGATATCTTTATTTCTTCACCCATCGATAGCATCATGTTGAGCATTAACCACTTTGTTTCGCCACTTTCAAACACACCTAAGAGCACATTGGAATACCTCTTGCAAAATCTTACTCGTCTTGGTGCAACTATTGGAACCGATCTTCCTGCGAGCAATATCTTTAATAAAGAAGGATGGAAAGACTGTAGGAGCAAGCCTCACCAATTCCAAATGTTTGTCTAAACCGAGAGAACCTTGGAACATTTGATCAAACTATGTTCGATATCTTCGTTTTCGTTATCACCAAAAGGACAAATAGAGGAGGATAACGGCACGCCTTGAGAGCTTAATTTCAACCGGGAAGACAACCTATTCAAGGAAGCCCACAACATACATATTAGAGTAAACTGCAAAAATCTCCTTTGGTTTGTTATGCATACCTCCCTCATTACCTACTGTACCTATCCCCTAACCTCCGTACCTAACACATCTCATCATCAATTTAAACTACACATCCACACACATGTCTTAGTATTGACGTTAAATATGTCTGACTCTCCAAAATTCCCTCATATCTCAATCCCAATAACTGTTACAAATAATATTGATTGTACATATTACTCTCATACTCTAGAACAAACATCGGTTGTGATCTCAACAGAACACTCCAATTAACCAGTTTCAATATATGGATCAACCCATTTACGTTGCTCAAATCTCTGACGCATGATCTAATAACTGCTCAACCCAATAGATATCTCCTGTTGTCAGATACCCTCCACTCCCGCGCCGACATGATACTTTCCAAATATGTGTTGTAATCTGGCTCTATGTATTTACATGTCTAAGAATAGCCATCTCTGCCTACTCAGCCCCAAACTGCAGGGAACTAGAATCTTCTCGTAAGGAACATTTTATGTCAGTGTCATAAAAAACAAATATAGATTGAGATATATCCATAGATAAGATATATATCATCTCTCCCTCCACAACTCACCCTCACGTGAAAAACTCGAATTTGCTGTATTGTTTGTATTCTAATAATGAAAGAGTAAATGAGAACTCAATTTAGTGCTTCCTTCTACTGTCATCAACCGCTAAATAGATCCACCATCACCCCCTATTTTCCATCTACACATACACCGAACAAGCAAACCAGAACTACCACTGGAGCTCGCATTGATACTCCCTTGAGAATCGATAGTTGTGTAAGAGTTTCCATGACACTCGATGAATTTGCATTGGTCCACACTTCCCACCACCCCACGCAACCCTAACCCCTGTTCACTCTCTGTGTGGCTGACTAGAGAGTTGTCATACGTTGAATTTTCTACATCTAGGCTCTCGTAATATTACCGATGTACGTACTTCTGCCTGTAGCGCAAGATAACGACAGAAGCAGACTGCGTTATTCAGACGCGTGTCTCCCAACGCGGGGATTACGCTAGTACGCGTCGGTTGGGGAAACGGAAATCTTTAAAGCGATAACCCCATTTTATGTGCCACATATATACCAACTCTACATTCATAATGAGCGTTCCAATTACTATTCAAATCAGAACTATGTAAGGAGGACTCTCGCGACACGCACCCCCCCCCCACCCCCCCTCTTTATCATTGGACCACTCTGACGCCCTTTTTTGCTCTCCCCAGTCTGGACAAGGAATGAATTTAGTTTCATAATCTTTTATTTTACAAGGATAGACTTTTATTTTGCAAGTCATTCCCTTTGTTCTCATGCGTTACTTATACTTGGCAATTCAAATCCTACCTGGCATCCCCTTATATTGTTTCCTAACAATTTGCCCAAAGTGCATTTTCTTCAGTGAGAAATCTCCATATCCACTTTTCCAACAGACATTAGTTTTTGGTGCCAATGCTACTGACACCCAAATCTAAACTTTGCATCAAGAAGATCACTATCCCATTTTATCCAACATATGCCCCTTTACGAGTCTTTAAACCCCCAGAAGAAATGAGTTTATATCAATAGATCCAAAAGACCCAAAAATTTTTCGTAGTGATGGCTGATTTTATAAAGATAAATAGTAGATAGGTAGATTACCAAGAACCGATTTTAAGAGCGTAAGCCTCCCCCAATAGATAAGTTCGTAGCATTCCAAGCTGAGAGTCTAAAATTAAACCTATCAACCACTTCGTTCCAACCACCACACACCCTCATGCTTCTCACCACCAGCAGACCGAGATACATAAACGACATTTTGTCGAAAGCTCAATTAAGGGCTCAGCCACTTGCTCCACGTTAACAGTAGGGACACCAACACCGATGAGTCTGCTTTTTGATATGTTAACTTTAAGGCCCGATGACCCTTCAAATCATTTAAGGATATGAATTAGGTTACTAGCATTTAGCCTAGACCACTCGCCAAAAAAGAGCGCATCATCCGGATATTGTAAAAGGGAAATGTTTAGTTCCTCCCATGCTAGAGAAATACCTTTAAACAACTCTTTGCTACACGCTTCCATAATAGCAACTTGTAAAGCTTCAGCCACTAGAAGAAATAATAATGAAGAGAGATGATCCCCTTTCCTAAGACCTCTTTCCTTTTTAAAATCTTTTGAAGGCGACCCGTTAATCAAAACTGAGATAGAAGCCTAAGAAAGGCAAGCATCAATCCCATTTCTCCATTTTATGTCAAACCGCATTTGCCTTATAATATCTTGAAGGAAAGACCACTGAAGCTGCGCATAAACATACACTACAAAATAATCATTGATGCTGCGCTCTCATCTTTTTCAGAAAATGGCACACACAAAGGCGAAGTGTGGCAAACTCATAATCATCAAAAACAATCCATTAAACCAAGCAACTAGCAACTCACCATTTAGACTTTGACTACTGGTTAGGCTAAGGTTTAAAGTTAAATATATATTTTTTTTTCTTTTTTTTTGGATTTTATCAAACGAACAGGATGGCTCAACGGGTGTTCTAAGGGTATCTAGCACTAAAAGTAAGTGTTAACAAATGGTTAATTTGGGTGGTTAGCTAAAAGTAAACGGAAAAGGCTATTTGGGTTAAATCCTAAGGTGTCTCTTTATCACGCATATACACTTATCATCACACGAATGTGATCTCACTGTGGTATTCGTAATGATTTACAAGCACAAGTGCTAATAAATTAACCTAATTACGTGAAAACAACTATAAGGGCAAACAAGTCTACATAAATTTTAAATTGGCCCAAAAATTAGAAAATCTTAAAATCAGTCTCGTTTTCCCTGTTTACCTTCCCCACACTTAAGTTTTGAATTGGCCTCAATGTGAAAAATAACTTCAAAGTATGAATAATAGGGAAATAAGAGTAAGAGAAAACCAGACATCCGGGCATGAAAAATTACGATCGAACTCAATATGATAGATGCTACGGCGGAGGGAAATGTAGCGGAATGCTAGCATAAGCGTGTGAGATGAATTAATTTCACCTCCAAGCATACTCCTTCACCATTACCTGCTGCATTATTAAAACAAAACAAACAAACACACAAAATGCAAACAATAATATATTAAACATAACGAGCATGTAACACCCCCACACTTAAGATTTTCCAAGTTGAAAAAAACAACTTTCTTAAAGGGGTATACATGTTTAATTCTAAAAACTCTGATTTTAAAGACAAAAAATAAAGCAATTTAAACCGCGGGTTGTTCCGAGAGAAGCGCTTAAGTTAATTATTGAGGAGTTAGATAGACTCCTCTTCCCCGGGATTCAAGATTCTTTGATGATACGGTTCAAATGGGAAATTTCCCTTTCACTTATCATTTTCCCGGGCAGTTGAAGCGGGAATTTTCAAAGGATACAAGATTGACCCTTCTACTACGTTGTCTCATTTATTCTACGCCGACGACGCGGTATTTATTGGTGAGTGGTCTCATTCTAACTTAAAGGGTATCATGAATATTCTTCGATGCTTCTCCTTACTTTCTGGTATGTCAATAAATATTCAGAAGAGTCATCTTCTTGGTGTCGGTATCCCAGATAATTGTGTGGCTGAAGCTGCTAAGTCTATTGGTTGTTTGATAATGAAAGCTCCTTTTAAATACTTGGGTATTTTAGTAGGAGATAATATGTCTTCTAAAAAGGCTTGGGACGAGACGATTAATAAGATGAAGAAGAGGTTGTCTAGGTGGAAACTTAATACCTTATCTGTCGGGGGTCGTCTTACCCTTCTTAAATCGGTTCTTGGCTCCACTCCTATCTACAACATGTCGATTTTCAAGGTTCCCAAATCTGTTCTTAATTATATGGAGAGTCTGCGTAGGAATTTTTTTAATGGCATTCAAGAGGGTGATAGAAAGATTGCTTGGGTCAAATGGTCTAAGGTGCTTGCTTCTAAGAAATTCGGAGGGTTGGGAGTCTCTAGTTTCTTCGCTCTCAATCGGGCTCTTCTTTTCAAGTGGGTATGGCGCTACCTTTCTCATGATAACTCCTTATGGTTCCGAATTATATCAGCTTTACATGGCTTGAATGGTCATGTTCTTTCTGCTGCTTTCAATTCGACATGGAGCTCCATCATAACAGAAGTTAACTCCCTTAAAGTCAAAGGTGTCGATCTCATTTCTCATTGTAAGATTCGTGTGGGAAAAGGTACAGGTACAAGCTTTTGGAAAGATCTTTGGATTGGCGATAATCTTCTCAAGCTTTCTTTTCCTCGTTTGTTTGCTCTTGAAGAGAATAAAGACATATCGGTTGCTGATAAGATGAATACGTCTATCTCCTCTTCTTTTCGTCGTCATGTCCGAGGAGGTGTAGAGTCACAACAACTTGATCAGCTTTCGTTATTACTTGATACGGTTATTTTATCTAATATGGATGACAGATGGTTTTGGGACTTAAATGGCGATGGTGTTTTTCAAGTCAAGGATGTTCGATCTATGTTAGATGAGGCTTTTCTCCCTAAAATGGAAGTTCCTACTCGATGGATTAAAAGTATTCCGATTAAGGTAAACGTTTTTGCTTGGAAACTTTATCTCGATCGTTTACCTACTAGATCGAATTTGTCTCGTAGAAATGTCTCGCTTCCGTCTTTGGCTTGTCCTCTTTGTGATCACGTGCTCGAGGATTCGTCCCATTTATTCTTCGGTTGCTCTGTGGCGAAAGATATTCAGAAGTTAATTTGTAGATGGTGGAATTTGGATGTTCATCCTTATGAGTCGTACGAAGATTGGCTCTCTTGGTTCAAATCTATCCGTTTAGGTTCTAAGACGAAAGAGGTGTTGGAAGGCGTGTTTTACGTTTCTTGGTGGAGCCTTTGGAACTTCAGAAACCAATTCCTTTTTGCGTCTCCTATTCACCGAAAGGATGCTATTTTCGACAATATTGTTTTACGCTCTTTTTATTGGTGTGTAGCTAGATGTAATAGAACATTGAATTGGGTTAGTTGGCTTCAACACCCTTTTTTGATTCCTTTGTAATTTTCTAGCTCCTTGCTAGTGGTTCTAATAAAGTCGCCGTTAAAAAAAAAATGATATAATGATTTAAGGAAATGATAATATAACATATAGATAATTATACAACAAATGCAAGAATATCCAAGTTGTAATCGTAATTTAATGTCATATTAAGCGCATAACACAAGAAGCCTAAATTAAAATTTAACATAAAATTTAAGTTATATATTTTATTTTTGAAGGTTTATATACTTAAACAAGTTTACGAGAATGTTTAATATTTACGCAACCTAAACACAACCCGTTCATTAAACGGGTTAGACGAGTTGACATGCTTTTGATCAAAACTTGTTTATCCTCAACCGGAACCTGCTTAACTTTGTGTATGTTTGTATGTTAGGGTTATCGTGCCGTTTGTCGTAACCACATTGAAGAAACAAGGCCGTAGGAGCGGTTTATATGAACTAGAAGCTGGAGTGCTTTAGTGACGAGGGTGTGTGTAATCTGGCTAACTGGTTCTGTTTTCAAAACGCAGTGTGAAGATGGCTCAGATGTACTGACGACTCGATAACGCCATCCATCATTTTCTAGAACAAAGGCGATGCATTGTCGCTAAGTATGCTAAAACTTTATGGGTTATCAAGCTTCAACAACTATAAGGGTATCAAGCTTCTTTGTCACACCATGAAGCTTTAGGGAGAGTGATCGATAGAAGGCTGTGAAGGGAGACAAGGGTGCTTGAGAGCTGATGTGTCTCGCGACTACTAGTTTTAAATTTATAACACGAATTACCGGATAAAGCTAAGAACACACGGGAAAGTATGACTCTTTCGTATGTAGTTAGTTTTGTGTGGTAAGCCGAGGCCGTTCACTAGGATTTATGTGTTTTTGGTTGTGAAGAATCTATGTAACAATAAGCTATATGAAATTGGTAAAGAGGATGTCACAAGCCTAAATACCATATAAGCAACTAATAACACGAAAATGATGATTATGCGAATTCAATAAGTAAAAGACAACATTTGTTTGGATTAGTTCATAATACTTGGATTGTTCATATGAAGATGGTTTTGACAAATCGATTACAAGTTAAGAATATGATGGTTACGAATTTCAAATCAACCAATTCATGATTACGTTTATTTAATAAGTTTGATTTGCGGTTCATTTCACAAACTTGTTAACAATCACACTCAAGTCTCTTTGCATAATCAAGCCACTAAAGAAATGGTCAATATAATAGATAATTATCAATAGACAAAATGATTATAACTAGTTGTTTGATGAAAACCCTTTCGACCTATGAAAACACCAACAACTAACCAAGCCTCTCAGGTCACACTAAAGCAATTGCAACAAAACTCAAGCACAAGTCGATGATCTCAAACATAACATGGAATTGATCAAAACCATAATCAAACACAAACAATCCTCATATCATAACATAATCCAAACAAGTGTATAAATGACTACTCTATGATTATTTCAACAAAAACCAAAGTTTCAACAATCATATCATTCATAAACATTCTGGAAATATAATAGTAAATTACCAAAGTATGATTACAATTGGTAATGGAAGGATTTAGAGCAACCTTTAAGCCTCCAATCGACTATACGCTTCGTACCAAGCCAGAAAACGACCCGTAACACCTTCTTTGATGTGTTTGAGCCTTCTTCTGAATTTGGCAGAAGTTGTGTGATCTTTTGGGGGAGATTTGGTGGTGGGAATTCGTCCTTAGGGTGTAAGGAGAAATGTTGGTGATGTAGAGAAGAGAGAATGAAGATTTGATGATGAAAAATAATGCCATGAGACTCCTTTATATAGTAGTGTGAAGGCCTTGGGTATTTAATATTTTCTTGAGGCCAAAGGATTGTAAAAATAAAGGTACATGAGGTTCTATATTTATACTAGTGCCAAGCCCTTGGGGTATTAAATGTTTTCTTGGGGCCAAAGGGTTGTAAAATGCCAGGGATTGGAGTCTAGATCCTTCTTGATCGTTCCCAAGTGAGTTGGCATCAAAACAAGCATTAAAAGTTTACTTGGAGAGGTCAGCGACAACGAGCCGGGCGACTAGACGAAATCGTGGGTCTTGGTTGGAGGAGACGACCAACTGAATGCCCCTGTCGGGCGGCTCGTTGAAATTTAGCATACACTTTTTCTTTTTTCTTTGTTTAAGCTTCTCGATTACGTGGTATTTGATCGTGAGTCTTTATACTTGAACATAGCTTCATTTAAAAGCTTTATCTTGGTCCTTAAAAGCTTGTATGGTTGACTCTTTTGCTCATGAAAAGCTTCCCGAACTTGGTCTTTATGAGGGATTCTTCGTACATGTATAAAACTTCGTTTTTACTTCTTTTTTCGTTCTTTTTCCTTGTTTTCCTGTACTTGGCTACAAATAGACTTGGAAACACACTTTGGTACAATTAAGTAACAAAAACATATATAAATAGTCAAATAACATGTATAAAAGTACGGATAACGCTACTAAAAACATACTCAATTTGAGCGTTATCAAATTTTCTCACACTTAAACTTTGCTTTCCCTCAAGCAAATCTAAGAAAAGAAATAAAATAGAAAATACCTAAATGACAAAATAAGAAAAAAAAGAATTTAAAAAAAAAACAAAAGTTTTTGAAAATGTCAATTTTTTTATGTTTTTTTTATAAATAAGCGCAAAAGGCACAAACACCCCCCCACACTTAAGGGTTTTCTTGTCCTTAAGCAAATTAAAGAAAAATAAAATCCACATGGTGCACAAAAATGATCAGAAAAATGTGATACAAATCTACCAAGTACGAGTACGAGATACGATTCATCGTTTTAAGCTTTTGGTGAAAAACTGAGATGTTTGACAATACCCAAAGGTTTTCTTGCTTGATTAACATTTCTAAGCACATCACGAAAAAGGAATGAAGTATAATTCACCCAACACTCATTTATTTAGGTGGTGGAGTATATAAGAGAAATCACACTCATAGCTCAGTCGTAACCAAATGTATTACCATAGGCTTGTACAAGAAACAAAACTCCACCGACGTAGCGTAAGTACCAAGTGTAAACATCTAAAGAAGACTTTATTCGGGTTGTAACGTTAGGCTTCGTGTTATTTAAGGGTATGAATAAGGCATGTGAAAATTTTATGAGTGGGTGAATTACGAGAACATATAAGTCAAAAGTCTAATACCCAATGTTGCTAGTTACCAAACAAACCGCAATCCCGTAAATGATTATAGCTACAAACTTTCTTCTTCACATATCGATCACCATACATAAATATATCACGTCTTAGCACATTGGCTAATCGATATCTCAACAGACTTCGATCCTTCATCTTCATAAATAATATAACACATTGACTATAATTGTCATCACTTTTTTTTCGACGACTTATTCTTTTTTTTTTCTTTTTCCATTTCTTCTTTTTCACTTTTTTTTAATTTTTTTTACATCACATCACAACTCCCTCACACTTCGCATAAGCACACACCACAAAAATACAAAACATAAAGGTGATCAATCTTCATCTTTGTCGGAATGGCACATACAAACGCCGAAGTGTGACATAACTATCAATCATCAAAACAATCCAACATACCAAGAAACTAGCAACCCACAGTTTAGACTTTGACAAGGGGTTAGACTAAGGTTTAAAGTTACATATTATTTTTGTTTTTGCTTTTCTAGTGGATGTAACAAAAACAAAAAGATTGGCTCAAAGGGTGAACTAAGGGTATCTAGCACTAAAAGTGAGTGCTAACAATTGGGTTAATATAGGTAGTTAGCTAATCAGTGTAACTAGCTAAAAATAAATATGAAAATGGAAAAGGCTATTTTGGTTAAATCCTAAGGTTGCCTCTTTGTCACACATATACACTTATATCACACGAATGTGATCTCACTGCGGTCTGACAATGATCTACAAGTACAAGTTCTAGAGTAAATAAAATCACCGACACACTCGTAGCAAAAAGATCCAAGCATAAAAGATGTATGCTATATATGAAATAGACTAAAATCCTCACAATTTAGTGAAAAGGGCTATAATATGTGCTAGCAAATGTTATCGATCTCAGAATGGGTTGCAATATTAACCGGGATACATCTCGAATTTTTCAAAGTTACAGTATTTCACCAGTGGATGGATCTAGTTATTCTAACATATTATTCTAAAAGCATGAAAACAACTAGATCACGAGGGGCAAACAAGTCAACACAGATTTTAAATTGAAATATTAAAACCGTTTCGTTTCCCCTATTTACCTCCCCTACACTTAAGTTTTGTACTATCGTCAATGTGAAAAATAAACTTTAAAGTATGTAAAAATAGGGAAAATAAATAATAGTTTAAGAGAAACGAAATTCCCTGGGAAAAGTATTCGCGATCGAACTCCATATGATAAATGCTACGCAAATGTCGATTCTGCCTCCAAGCATCCTCCTCCACTACCTGTTGCATTTATTCAAACAAAAACAAAACAAAACACAAGATGCAAATAGTAATATATTAAACACTACGACCATGTAACACCCCCACACTTAAGATTTTCCAAGTTTGAAAAACAACTTTTGTAAAGGGTGTACATATCTATTTAAAACATAAATTAAAACAAACAAACAATTAAAAGAGACTCGGGTTGCCTTCCGAGAAGCGCTTAATTTATTTCTGAGTCGTTAGCTCCACACTTCCATTATATAAAGTCTATAAAAAATCAAGCTATTAACTTTATCCAAAATAATCCACAAAACCCTACCATAACCCCAATGGGTAATTAATATTACCTCCGTCCCAAAAATATTGTCCTCTATTGACTTTCAAGTCTATTTCTTCTAACTTTGACCTTAAATATTTTTATTTGTGTTATATAAGACTTGATAAAAATTATAACAATGAAAATACATTTGAAAACCAATCAATTCATATATTTTGCGTCAAGTATTATATAATACAAATAAAAATATTTAAAGTCAAAGATGAAAAAAAAGACTTGAAAAGTCAATATAGGACAATAATTTTGGGATGGATGGAGTACTCATATTCAGAACCAAAACACATCAACATATCACAATAAACCCCAAATTAATACACCATCATATGCCATTTACCTATATCAAACTACTATTTACAAAAAAATTAAAGCTTGATAAACTTACAAAATGATTTAGGTTCAAATTAACATAGCAACCTGTGGGTTTCTTCTGGAACACTAATGTGCCTCATCTTTAATCCATAAAAATTTTGCAGTAAGTTATGTTTGTGTGTTTTGTATATGGTGGATTGGAGAAAGAACACGTATATAGGTACGTGTTTTGATATAGAGTGATGTGAAGTTCTCACACACAATAACACATAACAATTGTTTAATAACTGGAGATGGATTAAACCTAGCGTAACATAAAGAAATTGAGCGGATATCAGAAATGGAGCGAGTAACGTGAGAGAGATAAAATAAAGAAGCAAATCAGGTCGATTGGATGGACCATGCCTTATTCAAAGAATCGGATCCGGGTCATCGGGTCGAAGATGTGGTTGGCCAGTAAAGCGGCGGGTGTGCCTGCCTTTTTTGTATGTTTATATAATTAGGTTGGTGTTAAGCTCAATTGATTGGCCATAAATATTGGTCATATGTATTATATCAGAATTGGGTATAGCACCCAATGTAGTTTAGACTTATGAATAATAGGTATATGTATTATCTCATTATTTTATTCAATAAATCAAGTCAGTATATCTCGTCTTACACAATGTCAGATGTTGAGATGTTTGCTTTTCAGACTGAAATCAAGATGTTGAATTTAATTATCAATATTTTTACAATAGCAATGAGATTTTTTTGTGAACTTATCAATAACTCTTCAAATGCTCTAATACCATGTAAGACGAGATATACTGATTTATTGAATAAATAATGAGATAATACATATAACCCTATATTCATAAGCTAACACTTGGGCTTATACCAATTCTGATATAATACATATGACCCAATATTTATAGCCCAACAATTGAGCTTACACCAAACCTATTATATAAACATACAAAAGGCAGGCACACCGACCCGCTTTCACTGGCCCAACCCACATCCGACCCGATGACCCGATCCGATTCTTTATGAATAAGCCGGTCCAACCACATCCGACCTGATTTGCTTCTTTATTTTATCTCTCTCACGTACTCCGCTCATTTTCAAAATCCGCTCAATTTCTTATATGTTTATCGCCTCCTATGTTTTATAAACCATCTCCAGTTATTAAACAATTGTTGTGTGTTATTGTGTGTGAGAACTTCACATCACTCTATATCAAAACACGTACCTGTATACGTGTTCTTTCTCCAATCCACCATATACAAAACACACAAACATAACTTACTGCAAATTTTTTATGGATTAAAGATGAGGCACATTAGTGTTCCAGAAGAAACCCACAGGTTGCTATGTTAATTTGAACCTAAATCATTTTGTAAGTTTATCAAGCTTTAATTTTTTTGTAAATAGTAGTTTGATAAAGTATATGCATATGATGGTGTATAATTTGGGGTTTATTTGATATGTTGATGTGTTTTGGTTCTGAATATGAGTACTCCATCCATCCCAAAATTATTGTCCTATATTGACTTTTCAAGTCTTTTTTTTTCATCTTTGACTTTAAATATTTTTATTTTATATATAATACTTGACGCAAAATATATGAATTGATTGGTTTTCAAATGTATTTTCATTGTTATAATTTTTATCAAGTCTTATATAACACAAATAAAAATATTTAAGGTCAAAGTTAGAAGAAATAGACTTGAAAGTCAATAGAGGACAATATTTTTGGGACGGAGGTAATATTAATTACCCATTGGGGTTATGGTAGGGTTTTGTGGATTATTTTGGATAAAGTTAATAGCTTGATTTTTTATAGACTTTATATAATGGAAGTGTGGCAATCTTTTATAATGCCAGATGATGTTGTCTTGTGCATCCAATTTAGTAGAGATTCAGAGATGCTTGCTTCTGGGTTCGAGGATGGAAAGGTTAAAGTAAGTTTCTTTGTCATTTGTTCTTATATACATCATATTCATACGACAATTATCTCATAATTTAGAGCTTATTAACAAATATTTATGGTACTTATGACTCTAGGTTGGCCGTAAAAGAAACGCCAATGTTTCGCACGTTCTTGAAATGCTCGATTTGTTAGGGTGTGGCTAGCGTTTCAATCACCCGAGATGGAAGTGAAATATTAAGTTGTGAAGCCAAGGTACGAAACTAATGGCTAGCAACTTATTTATGGTAAAAGTCTATGTGTTATGTTGTTTGGTTTTGATTTTGGTTTAACTTGCATAGCCTTTTAATGGCACCAAAATCTAGCCTACCCATATGATAAATCCAAGGAAATAAAACAAAGGACAAAAGGAAGCACTATAGGAAGTCGGACACACCCACTAACTCCCAATAATGTACTTATATCCAATACTGTAATCCTAAAGATAATGGTGTTGTCTACCGAGGTTAAATGCAATTTCATTTTTAGTGTTGCTCTTGAAAGATAATCAAGCAAATTAGTGTTACACTTGAAAGATTAAATGTAATCCCAAAGATAACGAGGCAACCGAGTAGTATGAATTTAGATTAGTAATGAGGGGATGCTATTATTATTTTTTGTACAAATTTTCTTCACATAGTTGTACCATTAGAATATTTATTTACATTTTAACAGACCTGCTTTCTGTTTTATTAAATCAAAAACTAATACATGAAACAGTCATTGCAGATATGTCATCAGCAAACACCCGAGATGCAAGTCATCAGCAAACACTCGAGATGCAAGTCATAGAACATATTTCTTATCGCACTTGGAACCTGCTAATACACGCATCTGAGGATTTGAATATTTGTAAGTGAATAAACCAGGGAGGTGCTCAAAGTGGGACTAGACCAAAAACCATACTCTGTGTTGCGAAGCATGACGAGCCAACCAATTTATGGGTATTGGGGTATCTTCTAAGTCACTATGAAAAGGTCCCAGTGCATTAGTATATTTTGTTTGGTAGTTAAATGTTAGATGACATAATTTAAAGCGAATCGATAATTTCTTTTCCTATATGGTGCAGCGGCTTGAAAGGTTGCAGCTGCTACCCTTTCTGCCGAAAAAGAAGCTTACGAGAAAATAAGCTAATCTAAACACCATATTTTGATACAGTAGCTTTGTAGGTTTTTAGATTGTGTATGCAAACTGCTAATTAAAATCTTTTTAGCTGATAAGCTATTTGCTAAACCAATAAATGGTTGGCAATATTAGTATATATGTTGAAATGTGTCATTTTTTAAGTATGGGTGGAACAAATTGTTTTTGGTTAGTTTGGTGGCTGTATTGCAGGACAGAGTGTGAACACAGGGATTTTAACCGCATACATGGAATCATTTAGCAGAAGGAGAAGCAATGCTGATATATGTAGTAATGGTATCATTGAACTTAGAATAAATTACACGTTTCGTCCCTATGGTTTATACCAAATAACACTTTTAGTCCCTATTCGATTTTAAGTACACCAATCGTCCCCAATTTTCAAACTAATTGCATTGATGGTCTCTATTTTGTCAAAATAGAGACCAACTGTGTAGTAAAATTGTTTGAAATGTGTTATACGGGCAGTCCTTATTTTCCATAATAGGGAGTATCAATGAAACATGTTTGATAAAATAAGGATTATTTATGTAATTAAAATCAAATAGGGATGAAACATGTAATTTGGGTAAACCACAGGGACGAAACATGTAATTTATCCTTGAACTTAATATACCATTGTCTAGAAGCTTGTTTAAGTCCATATAGTGATTTCTTTAATTTAGACACCATCTTTTCTTTACCTTTTATGAAAAACCCTTCAGGATGTTCCATATAAACTTTTTTCTCAAGATTTCCATTCAAAAAGGCAGTTTTCACATCCATTTGATGTAGCTCTAAGTCAAAATGAGCCACTAATGCCTATATTATTCTCAATGAATTCTTCTTTAAGACGGGTAAAAAAGTCTCATTATAATCAACACCATTTTTTTGAGTATAACCTTTGGCTACAAGTCTAGCTTTATATCTTTCAACATTGTCTTTAGAGTTCGTTTGGTCTTAAAGACCCATTTACAACCAATTGGTTTAGAAGCTTCTGGCATGTTTACAAGATCCCAAACTTTATTTTGAGCCATTGATTTCAACTTTTCTTTCATAACGTCAATCCACATTTCAAACTTATCACTTTTTATGGCTTGTGAAAAAGATACAGGATCATTATCAATGCCAATATCAAAATCGTCTCCTTCAAGAAACTATATAATCATCTAGAATAGTTCCTATAAAACCCTTGCAAGGTTTAATTTAACTCTATTCTAGTTTGTTCACCTTGTTTGAGTTGGTAAGTTGTTTTCTTCATGGGGTGTTTGTTCATTATTCAAATGTTGTTCTTGATTTTGAAATACAGGAACAACATCTGGTGTAGTTGTGGATTTATGAACATTAATGGGTGATGGATCATCATCTCTTATTTCGTTAATATCCACAACTTGATTTTCAACACTCCCACCAATTTCAACATTTTTCAAAAATTTGGCATTGCGTGTTTCAACAATTTTAGAACCGTGGTTTTGACAATAAGAGCTATACCCTTTGGACTTCTCTGGGTAACCAATAAAGTAACCACTGACGGTTTGAGAATCCAATTTCTTTTCTTGTAGATTGTAAACCTGTGCCTCTGCTGGACAACCCTAAACATGCTGGTGTTTGAGACTAGTTTAATCCACCCATAACTTCAAAAGAGTTTTGGACTAACTTTTCTAAGGAAACCGCAATTTAACAGATACACTGTGGTTCTAAGTGCATATATCTACAAACTTTTGAGTAAAGATGATTTACTTATCATGCTCCCAACCATCTCCATTAATGTTCTATTTTGCCTTTCTGCCACACCATTTTGTTGTGGTGTGCCTGACATAGTATATTGAGCACATATGCCACGACTTTCGAGGAACTTTACAAAGGGACCAAGACACTGTCTAGATTCATCATACTTTACATAATATTCACCACCTTTATCAGATCTTACAATTTTCACTTTTCTATATAGTTGCCTCTCAACCTTGTTTACAAACACCGCGAGCGCATTTATAGATTGAGATTTTTCATGCGGCAGATATACATATCTATAACATGAAAAATCATCTATGAAGGTGATAAAATATTTTTCTCTAGTGAAGGATGGAGTATCAAATGGTCTACAAATATTAGTGTGTATAATTTTAAGGAGCTCGTTGCTTCTTATGGCACCTTTCTGGCTTTGTTTGGTTTGCTTACCCATAATGCATTCCACACATAAGCCAAAATCAGTGAAGTCTAGATTCGATAGAATCTCGTTCTTTACTAATATTTGTAATCTTTTTTTGTATATATGACCCAAACGTTTATGCCACAAGAAAGCAGAACTTTCATTCACCATACTAGGATTCATTCCAACATAGAGATTCAGAAAAATGTCATCAAGTTTTAATTTATATAAATTATCAATAAGAATACCATAACTAATAAAGGATTTATTTTTATATAAACTAAAACGACCATTTCCACCACCAAAAGTGTATCCACTAACATCAAATCTCGGAATAGAAATTAAATTTCTAGAAATTAAAAGTACATAGAGAGTATTCATTATATCTAAGTGAAACCCAGTATCTAACTTTAGTCTGTAAGTCCCTACACCTTCAATCGGGGCCTTCATTTGGTTCCCCATAAAGAGAAAGTTATTAGTTCGGCTTATGGTTTGGATTGTAAGGAATCCCTTCATAATATTGGAAACATGAGTAGTAGCACCAAAATCAAAACACCAAGTATTAGAAGGATATTCATATAAGTTTGATTCAAAGCATACAGAAACATAATGTATACCTTTCTTTCAAACCAAGCCTTACGCTTAGGACAATCCTTTTGGAAATGTCCATCTTTTCTGCAAAAATTGCATTTGTTATTCTGTTGTTCCCTCTTTTTACCATTAGCAACCTTTGAGGTTGTAGCATGTTGTTTCTTCTTAAAGTTCTTAGATTTTGGTTTTAGCTTCTTGTCAACTCCTTGATTCACTAAGTTAACAGAGTGAACTCTATGTTTCTTTAATCTTGCTTCCTCTTGAATAAGCTTATTGGAAAGTTCATCAATATTCTACTTATCCTTTAACGTGTTATAATTGATGTGGAACGGTCCATATTAAAGAGGAAGTCAATGCATAATGAATTGCACCAAGAAAGAGTCATCCACATTCATACCTTGTGTCTTAGTCTTGCTGTGGTATTAGTCATGTCAAAGACATGTTGCTGCATACTTCTTTGAAACCAAATTCCCCCCCAAATATTTTTTTTTTTTATTTTTTTTTTTTTTTATTTTTTTTTTTTTATTTTTTTTTTTTTTTTTTTTTTTTTTTTTTTTTTTTTTTTTTTTTTTTTTTTTTTTTTTTTTTTAATTATTTTTTTTTTTTTTTTTTTTTTATTTTTTATTTTTTTTTTTTTTTTTTTTTTAATTTTTTTATTTTTTTTTTTTTTTTTTTTTTTTTTTTTTTTTTTTTTTTTTTTTTTTTTTTTTTTTTTTTTTTTTTTTAATTTTTTTTTTTTTTTTTTTTTTTTTTTTTTTTTTTTTTTTTTTTTTTTTTTTTTTTTTTTTTTTTTTTTTTTTTTTTTTTTTTTTTTTTTTTTTATTTTTTTTTTTTTTTTTTTTTTATTTTTTTATTTTTTTTTTTTTTTTTTTTTTTTTTTTTTTTTTTTTTTATTTTTTTTTTTTTTTTTTTTTTTTTTTTTTTATGTTTTTTCTTTTTTTTTTTTTTTTTTTTTTTTTTTTTTATTTTTTTTTTTTTTTTTTTTTTTTTTTTTTTTTTTTTTTTTTTTTGTTTTTTTTTTTTTTTTTTTTTTTTTATTTTTTTTTTTTTTTTTTTTTTTTTTTTTTTTTTTTTTTTTTTTTTTTTTTTTTTTTTTATTTTTTTATTTTTTTTTTTTTTTTTTTTTTTTTTTTTTTTTTTTTTTTTTTTTTTTTTTTTTTTTTTTTTTATTTTGTTTTTTTTTTTTTTTTTTTTTTTTTTTTTTTTTTTTTTTTTTTTTTTTTTTTTTTTTTTTTTTTTTTTTTTTTTTTTTTTTTTTTTTTTTTTTTTTTTTTTTTTTTTTTTTATTTTTTTTTTTTTTTTTTTTTTTTTTTTTTTTTTTTTTTTTTTTTTTTTTTTTTTTTTTTTTTTTTTTTTTTTTTTTTTTTTTATTTTTTTTTTTTTTTTTTTTTTTTTTTTTTTTTTATTTTTTTTTTTTTTTTTTTTTTATTTTTTTTTTTTTTTTTTTTTTTTTTTTTTTTTTTTATTTTTTTTTTTTTTTTCTTTTTTTTTTTTTTTTTTTTTTTTTTTTTTTTTTTTTTTTCATGTATGATTCAGCCATAAGCGTACCCTGTTAGTGCCTTATCAGCAAAAAGAAACTTCTCTTAAACAAGAGAAATCTTTTGCATTATGATTTTCAATGACAAAAAGTTGCGTTAAATAAAATGAAATAAATATTATTTTTTTTTGAACGCGACCTTATTAGAAACCCTAGCAATGAGCTAGAAAATTACAAAGAAATCAAAAAAGGGTGTTGAAGCCAACTAACTCAATTCAAATTATATAACACTACTACACACCAATAAAAAAGCTGTAAAACAATGTTGTCGAAAATAGCCTCCTTTCGGGGAATATGGAGAGCAGCAAAAAGGAATTGGTTCTGAAGAACCACAAGGCTCCTAACCAAAGAACTATGTAAAAACCCGCCTTCCCAGACACCTCTTCGTACTTAGAACCTAAACGATAGATTTTGAACCAAGAGAGCCAATCTTCCGGTACTACTCATAAGGATGAACAAACCAAATTCCACCATCTACAAATTAACTTCTTAATATCTTTCGCCACATAGCAACCGTAGAATAAATGGGGACGAATCCTCGAGCACGTGATCACAAAGAGGGAACAAGCCATAAAGACCGGGAAGCGAAGACATTACCGTACAGACAAAAACGCTCTAGTAGGACACTATTCGTAGATAAAAGTTACAAGCAAAATACGTTAACCCTAAAATTCGGAAGGTACCTTATTAAAATCCCAACGAGTAGGAAACTTCCCATATTAGGGAGAAAAGCCTCATCAAACATCGATCGCACCAACCTTGACTTGAAACCACCATCGCCATTTAAGACCCAAACCCATCTGCATCCATATAGATTAAAATAACCGTATCAAGTAATAACGAAAGCTGATCAAGTTGTTGGACTCCTACACCTCCTCGGAACATGACGACGAAAAGAAAAGGAGATAGTACTTATTCACTTATCAGCAACCGATATGTCTTATACTCTTCAAGAGCAAACAAACGAGGAAAAGAAAGCTTGAAAGATTTATCGCCAATCCAAAGAACTTACCAAAAGCTTGTACCTGTACTTTTCCCACACGAATCTTACAATGAGAAATTTGAGATCGACACTTTGACCTTTAAGGGATTAACTTCTGTTTTCATGGAGCTCCATGTCGAATTGAAAGCAGCAGAAAGAACATGACCATTCAAGCCATGTAAAGCTGATATAATTCGGAACCATAAGGAGTTATCATGAGAAAGGTAGCGCCATACCCACTTGAAAAGAAGAGCCCGATTGAGAGCAAAGAAACTAGAGACTCCCAACCCTCCGAATTTCTTAGAAGCAAGCACCTTAGACCATTTGACCCAAGCAATCTTTCTATCACCCTCTTGAATGCCATTAAAAAAATTCCTACGCAGACTCTCCATATAATTAAGAACAGATTTGGGAACCTTGAAAATCGACATGTTGTAGATAGGAGTGGAGCCAAGAACCGATTTAAGAAGGGTAAGACGACCCCCGAACAATAAGGTATTTAAGTTTCCAACCTAGACAACCTCTTCTTCATCTTATTAATCGTCTCGTCCCAAGCCTTTTTAGAAGACATATTATCTCCTACTAAAATACCTAAGTATTTAAAAGGAGCTTTCATTATCAAACAACCAATAGACTTAGCAGCTTCAGCCACACAATTATCGGGGATACCGACACCAAGAAGATGACTCTTCTGAATATTTATTGACATACCAGAAAGTAAGGAGAAGCATCGAAGAATATTCATGATACCCTTTAAGTTAGAATGAGACCACTCACCAATAAATACCGCGTCGTCGGCGTAGAATAAATGAGACAACGTAGTAGAAGGTTATTTCTTGTAATCCGTTGAGAAATTTTCCTGCATCGACTGCCCGGGAAAATGAATAAGTGTAGAGACTCCAGTAATGAGTAAAAACAAAAAAAGGAGCTAAGGGGTCCCCCTGTTTCAAGCCTCGTTATAAATGAAATTCAAAGTCGGACTCCCTTAACTAAAATAAGGCCTTCCCCTGAAGACAGATTCCACTAATCCATGAACGCCATTTAGACCGAATCCAAACGAAGATGAAACCATCCACATCAAGATAAACCCATCTACAGAATCATAAGCCCCCCCTTGGCTATAAGTCGACTTTATAAAATTCATGGCTTGTTTGCTATTTTAATTTTGCACCGACTAAGATTTTCATTGATAATAAAAGGACCATCGAGAATCTGTCTATTAGGGAGGAATGCAGTCTGAACATCTGAGATGAGATCCGAAATAACCAAGGAAAGTCGAGAAGCTAGGATCTTAGTTGCGACATGTGTAAAGGTCTTCCTAATTAAACTGATGGACTGTAGTCACTAACAACTTTTCGGATCAAGAACTTTAGGATAGGGCCACAAACGAAGAGTTTGCATCAAAAGCAAAAAACTCCATGATCAAAAAACCATTTCACAGCAATGCAAAAGTCAGGCCCCACAACGGTCCAATACTTACGAAAAAATTCAAAAGTAAAACCGTCCGGCCCAGGGGATTTATCAACTCCACAACCCCACACGGCTGTGCGAATATCTTCATTTGAGATCGGAGATTCCAATTCTAAGATCTGATCATTATTGAGACGATTAGGAAAAGGAAAGTTAAGACTACCTCGTCTAGAACCCGGGTCTTGGAATCTGTCCGTAAAGTGCCTTCTAAACTCTTGTTTAACAAGATCAGGTTCGACAATCCAATCACCATCTACCATAATACCTTTAACTGAAAGATTGGCGCGTTTTTTGTTAATGATAGCATGAAAGTATTTGGAGTTCTCGTCCCCCTCGATTGCCCAGCGAATTTTCGCCTTTTGCATGATATCACGGTTGTTAGAAGATTGAACATCGTGTAATTGTTTCAAGACTTCCAAACGAGACAAAAGAATGTCGTCGGTGACTCCTCCTTGATCTAACACTTTATCAATGTCACACAATTTAGATTTAAGATCTTTAGAAAGACCTACCTGATGCCTTTTGAAATCCAAAGTCCATGCTCGAATCTCCTTCTTCAACATTTGAAGCTTTTTTTTAAACCGAATCATACCATTGGAATCATCAAGAGTAAAAGAATTCCAAGATTTTGAGACCAAGTCATCGAATCCAGGAAGCTCAAGCCAAGAGTGATAAAAACGAAATAGAGTAGGGCCAAAATCAGAAAAGACTTCCTTAAGTAAAATAGGCCTGTGGTCTGAGAGGTGACGATCCAGACAGATAGCCGAAATGAGAGGAAAAGCTGAAAGTAAACCATTAGACATAAGAAACCTATCTAATTTACTCATCTTGGTAGCCGAAGGATGAGCCCATGTGAAAGAGAATCCTTCCAGCTGGATATCGTTTAAACCCGAATTAGAAATAAAGGAATTAAACGCGTTAGCTCCATGACTGTTAAAAACCGATCCCCACCGTTCCTCAATACATCTAACTTCGTTGAAGTCCCCCATAATTAAACTTTCTCCATTCTAACTAGTGATAAGAGATTCGAGATAACTCCACAACATACGTTTAGATGAAACAGATTGGGGGGTAGACTGAAATAATTAATAACTTCTGATTGTTCGGTATCCACGTCCCATACGAAGCTATAAAATTATCAGATATAGTATGACGATCCTTCTTGAATAAATTAGTATCCCAAGCGCAAATAATACCACCTGAATTGCCACTAGCCTCACTAATAATGTGGTCGAAAAAATAGTTTCCCCATAGAAATTTAACCTCCATAGCCGAAACACTCTCCATCTTAGTTTCTTGAATAGACAAAAAACTTACTTTATGTTTAGAAATCAACTCCTTGATCCAATCTTTCTTAGCCTTGGATCCTAGGCCTTGGATATTTAAAGAAAGACAATTCATCGGAAAACTAATTGTTCTCCTTGAGTTCCAATAATCTTCTCCATGTCTTTAGTACAACCTTCCATAGAAAAGCCCATTGTTTGACCCACCGTAATCATTTCTTCTAAAATCTCCAATATGGAACCGCCTTCCTTGATCTTAACCCCATTACTAAAACTTTCAGAAGAGACTCTGTCCACGGAGTTTTCCGCCTCTTCCAATACTCTCGAATTACTCCTTGCCGACCTACTAGGAGGTCGAACAGATTCTGCTTCAGGAATATCTTGATTATTACATGCTGGGATATCATTGGCAGGTGTGAAACCCGGAGGATAAGGGATGCTGGTTGACGTATCCGTGGTTCTTACTTCTTTAGTGCGTTTGTCAAGTAAGTCGTATATATTGAAAGGATCAGACGATACCTCCTTATCATTAGACTCACCATGTTGATGCTCGAAACCCTGAACTTCACCGTTATCGCCAAAGTATGTGTCCGAAACCACTTCACTAGCATTCTCCACCTCGTCGTTGTTCAGGTTATTTGCCTGTTCATTGATCTTAGCGGACTCGTCGTCCGAGAACAATTCTTTCTCAGGAACATCTTTGAAGGATGGGGACCAAACAAAAAGTTCCTTGGCACGAGCCCAAAAAACCTTCCCTTTTACAATAAGCTTAAAACTTTCCAAGATGTTCTCCGTTTGGCTGGTCTTAATACAAATACGTTTCCTTGCAAAGAGGTCATCATACCCATCTTCTAATTCAACCAATTCTCCCCATTTAGAACTGATCTTTTGAAAAGTTGAACGAGTCCAAGCATTTAAAGGAACTCCTTCAATGTCGACCCAAACTATCCGTTCTTTAGCTGCGAAATCTGATTGCGCATTACAAAGACGGCGAAACCACGAAGCAACCCCAACATGTTCCATGAATTTCGATTTAGACTTAGATGATTTCAATTCAATCATTACCCACAATCCTCCTAGGTAAACAACGCGAGTGTTATGAAAACCCTCGTTAGACAAAAGTACCTGTAAGTTATTAATGGAAGAAAATTGGAGAACTTCGCCCATAACACAATTCGTGAGATCCCTGTTCACCAGGCAAGAGTCGTCTAAAACCAAAGACGGTTTCAAAATAGACGAATAAGACTCTTTTGGTCTACCTTGATTCTGGACAATAGGCTGCTTAAAACCCGTTACATTACCAGAGGGCACCGGTTTCTCTTTCTGAAAGGTAGAAGCTTTAGGCCTTTCAAACCGAGCAGTATTAGCAGATAAGTGAAAACGACCAATCCAAATAGTTTTGAGATTCTCAATTAGACGATCAAGATTGAGAACATTAATGAACCGAACAAAAGCGAAACGCTTCCCTGCCTTAGATCTCTTATTAGGAATGAACACATCGACCACGGTGCCGTAACCGTTACATACCTTCCAAAGGTCCCTACTTGAACAATCATCAGGGAAATTAGAGATGAACACCGACTTTGAGATCTTGGAGGTTTGGTCGATTTTGGATTGAAGTGAGTTCTAGAAACGAAACCCCATGGCTAAATGCAATATATAAAATAAGGAACACGGAAATATAAAATAAATAAGAAAAGACAATCAAATCTAAACCCCAAGATCCCAGGATGAGAAAGGCGCCTAACACGCTCGATATGAGATTCATCAATTAAATGACTGATCCCAATTTCAGGGGTTATAACGATTTCAAACACCAAGGATTAAGGGGATTAGATCGGAAGATTGGGGGAAATAATAATAGGGTTTAATTTACATTAGATCGGAAGATCGGAAGATATTCTTAAAATAATTACTCTCTTCGTCCTAATATAATTGTCCTCATTTGATTTTTTAAAATATTTTTTTATCAACTTTAGTCTTTAATATTTTTATTTATGTTATATAATACTTGATGCAAATTATATCGATGAAAACTACATTAAAAAATCAATCCATTCATATATTTTACATCATGTATTGTATAACACAAACGAAAATATTAAGATCAAAATTGAAAAAAAAACCCTCAAAAAGTCAAAAAAAGACAGCTATTTTGAGACGGATAAAGTTTTGTTTTTCTCTATCCTTAGTTTCTTTAAAACATATATCAAATCATAATCCAGATTCAAATCCAACTCCTAGTCCTAAACCCATCTACAAACCAAACGAACTCTAAATGTAGCAGTTTTGGACAAAATTCGTCCAACCGATAGTGTTTTATGGGACACTTTTGTGTATAAACTTTTTTAGTGTCACCACTCACGAGGCATTAAACCACTACAAATGTGCACGCAAAATAATTGTGTACTAGTTAATTGACACAACATAGCAATAAGAAGAATGTTA